>MU732591.1:3891-26167 GCA_026770625.1 Nicotiana glauca
GTTTGAAAGTTAGCCGGGAAATCATGGCAAGACAACATAAGTTCAAAGAAGCAAGTTGGAGCAAGTTCAGAAGCAGGATCATGGCCAACAAGAATGCCAGCAGCTAGCCACCATTTTATACTAACAAATTGTTCTTTGATTAAAACAGGGACAAAAGATTCAAATTCTTACTAATCACTTTAAAGTGAATGTGACCAATGTGGATAACAAGGGAACACAGAAAGTTGCAGCAGTCAGGCACCCACCTGGAGAACAAGGGAGGACAGTTCAAGTTTTAAAGGAAAGCAGCAATGTTCAAAGGAATCCATTTCAAGTTTCAGCAATCAGGCAACAACCTGGAGAACAAGGGAAGTATAATTCAAATTTTAGCTTTCAATTTTGCATATTTGATAACATGCTGTACCCCGCCACCAAACTGGGGCAGAAAATATTCTTTGTTTTGTTTACATTGTAAGCAGGCGCCCACCTGAAGAATAAGGGAATATCTTTTCAAATTCAGCAAGCAGGCGCCCACCTGAAGACTAAGGGAATATCTTTTCAAATTCAGCAAGCAGGCGCCCACCTGAAGAACAAGGGAATATCTTTTCAAATTCAGCAAACAGGCGCCCACCTGAAGAACAAGGGAATACATTCCAAAGTACAGCAAGCAGGCACCCACCTGAAAAATAAGGAAAGTATAATACAACTTTATCTTTCAAGTTAATATTCAGTAATATCATGCACCCAGTTACCAAACTGGAGCAGAAAATTTTCTTCGTTTTGTATGTTTGTTGTAAGCAGGCGCCCACCTGAAAAACAAGGGAATACATTTCAAAATCAGCAAGCAGGCGCCCACCTAAAGAACAAGGGAATATCTTTTCAAATACAGTAAGCAGGCACCCACCTGCAAAACAAGAGAAGTACCATCTGAAATTTAGCTTTGAGTTTTAATATCTGATAACATGATATGCCCAGTCACCATAATGGGGCAGAAAAAAAAAATTCTTTGTTTGTCAATTTTTATAAGCAGGCGCCCACCTGGAGAACAAGTGAATACTTTCTCAAGTAATCGCAAGCAGGCGCCCGCCTGGAGAACAAGGGAATACTTTCCCAAGTAATCGCAAGCAGGCGCCCAACTGGAGAACAAGGGAATACTTTTTCAAGTAATCGCAAGCAGGAGCCCACCTGAAGAACAAGGAAATACTTTTTCAAGCAATCGCAAGCAGGATTCCGTCTGAAGAATGGACACAGTCAAAGTTATAGCGAAAGAATGCAAGATGCAAGATCAAGGCAATTCAAGAACACAAGATACTAGACATTAGATAGGATTTTATAAATCATAGGGCATAGCCTAGGCTAGCTTCTTTTATCTTTACACGGTGTAATAAGGGGGTCAGCAAGTAGTAACAATAGCAACAGCAATGAGATCACAGCTCCTGGTAGTCCCAGCTACCAAACACTCCTGAACTACATTGACCTGATTCCTGTTTAGCCCAGGATATATAGGCAATCTCTGAAGCAGGGTGCGGTCAAATTTTTCAAAAATGCTTCACACGGAATATTCGAATGGGCAAAAATCTCTCATTACCGCTCTCTTATATTTGCACGAAAACTCTTCGTGTTCCCGAGCAAAGAGGGGCAGCTGTGAGCACGTGATTTTTGCCCTAAGCAATTTTATTCCAAAAGATCCAAATAAATAATTTCTTATTATTTTACCATTTTTGTGGATTTCTGTTGAAATTAGTGTTAATTGTTGCATTTTAATTCATACTAAAGAATAAATATTAAAATATAAAAAATAGGTATATGCATTAGGATTTAATTTCATAATTTTAGTATCAATTCATTTTTGGCAACAGATTAAAGAAAAATAGAAAAATAGCCTTTTAAGTGTTTTAGTTGAAATCACCATAAAATAGAAGTTAATTAGTTTAACAAAATACAAAAGAAAATAAAATACAAAATACAAAAGAAAAAGAAATACTGAAATACAATACTACAAATATAATACTGAACCAGCCCAATACCCAAAATATCCCGGCCCAAACGGATTCATCCGTCCAAGCCCAAAATAAAGTCCACCTGGTCCGTCCCGCTTAATCAAAATGACCCCGTTTGGCTGATCCAATCCTGGCCGTTGAGGAAAATTGATCTGACGGCTGAGGATTGATCTCCTCATTAAAATAAAACGACACCGTTTCCTTGTGCAAATCCTGTCCGTCCATCACTCTAATCCAACGGACCAGATCAATTCTCCATTTAATTGAACGACACCGTTTGGGTGTCAATTAATCTGGACCGTTCATCCTTACTCATCCAACGGTCCAGGTTTTTTTGATGTACTTTTAATATATCAAAACCCCAACCCAAACCCTAAAACTCATTCTCGTCTTCGCCCTCTCCCCTGAGCCGCCCCTGAATCCTCTCAAGCCCCCGCCGGAACCCTACCGGCGGGAGATGCCACCTCCTCCGTTCAACCCCAAAATACACCCCTGAACCGCCTTAAGTCCCTTGTTACACCCCTCTACCCCGTTTCCCTCAAAATACCCCGGAACTGTTCGAATATTCGATTTTTACTCCGGCGAACACAACTTTGGCCAAATCGTTCAAAAATCATACCAGACCTCCCCCTAGCCATCCTCTACCCATTTTTGACAATCTTGATCCTCAAAGGTCACTGGAAGAAGCTCGAATAAAGGCTGAAACCTCTCCAGTGACCCTAAAAATAAAGAAAAACGGTGCGAACATCTTCCTAGGCTTCATGTGAAGCCTGAGGATTACCAAATCGACCAAGAAAAGCCCAAGAAAAGCTAAGTTTCCTTTTTATTTCATTTTTTTTGTTTCAATTTTTCTTCTATTTTCGTATGTGGTCGTTTTGCTTTGTTGGTTTCTGTTAATATTAGCCTTATTAGGGTTTCATTTAAATTCTGTTTTAAAAAATAGTTTTTTTTTAGGTTTAAAGTCTGGTTTTGATACTGTTAGAGTTTAGTGATTAGGGTAATTGTGAGTATGGCATGAAAATTAATGGTTTTGTTTGCTAGTTAGATATCAATTTAGGGTTAACCATAATTAGGGTTCTGGGTCACTGGTTTCATAAATTTTGATTTCAAGTTTGGTTATAGCTGTTAATTGTTGTGCATCTTGAGTTAGATTAACAAAATAATTGAACTTTGATTCCGAAATAACAAGGGCAAAAGGGTAAAAGGGCAGTGGGGTCACTTGGTAAATAAGATTTAGGTTCAAGGGTGATTTGGGAATACAAAAATGGTTAAATTGTAATAAAGCTTAGGAGGTGGGGGTAATGTGGTCAATGTAAAGGGTAATGCAGTAAATATCACTTAGAGGTGGGGGTAAAAGGGTAAAAGCAATAGAATAGAACATTCTAGATGGGGGAAAAAGGGGAAATTCTGTATTAATAAGGGGTTAGAGTCGATTAGTTAACAAAATAACAAGGGTTCAATTGAAATAAAAGAGGGACTGATTAATAAAATTCTGAAATTCAAAATTCCCTCTCTTTTGTTCTATAAATAGGCCTCACTTGGCCTCTTTGAACAAGTTTTTTGAAAAATCTGAAATCCACTCAATAGTTATGTTATTTTCGATCTAAATTCTCATAAATCCCTATCTCAAAATTCAAAAAATATCAAAAAAAAAAAAAACAGATCAAACTTCTACTGTTGCATTGATTCTTAGAATAATCTGAAGGTTATAGTGAACTGATTGTTATTTGCTATAGAAATTTGAACAATATCTCTCAAGTGTTGATTTTCTAGTGATTTATTACTCCTGTTCGTTGATCTACTGTTGCTGGATTTAAGTTGGCTAATTCTGAAGCTGTTGTTGATTGTTGTGTTATTCCTGACTGCTGATCCTTATTTGTTCTAGAAATCTCATCGAATTTCCTTCATTTCCAGGTACACCTCTACTACCTGTAGATGTAATTTCACGATTGGAGGAGATGAAATAAAGTGATATGCGACCTTTTCAGCTTGCTTTTCTACTTTACGATTGATTAGATTTGTGTAAATTCTAGTTAGAAATATTTGTATTCATTAGGACTAGTTTGGTATGTAATTGAACTGTATAACTGGACTGTTATAATTGGACTGTGCTGCTAACAATTTTTCATACTGCTGTTAATTGGGTAATTAGGCTTTAGTTAATTTTTACGGATTCATTTTGATAGATGGATTGACTTGAGTCGTATAAAATGATACATATCGAGAAATAAGAATAATCTCACTTAGTATGGTAAAATATTCATGTTGTTCAAAAGTTTCCTTCAATTATCGTAAGTTTGAACTAACAAAAGAATTTGAATCAGTTCCTAAAAGGATAATTAGCCTTAGTGATAATGTAGGAATTAACAAATGCAAATGGCGATGTGTTTAAGTATTTGCTTTAGTATATTAATAATTTTGATAGTTCAGTTACTCGTCAGAATTTTGAATTGATAATAGTAATCAATGTGTTAAAAACAGTTTAGGTTGATTAGGAATTGTTGAAACAGTAATGATTGAATAAGAAGTCAGCATGATCGTGTGGATTAAATCCTTGTATTGAATTGTAGCTCTAATAATCCAGTAGATTTTCTATAAAATAATAATCAAGCACATTTGGCCTGATTTGGATTCATTTTAATGTCATTTTGGTCAACGTTTGGGCTCAATTTAATGGTCAAGAATGAACAGCCCATTTCAAGCAATTGGGGCCTCAACCGGCCCAGTTTTGATAAGCCCGCTCATGCGAGCTTGGGCCAGTTCTGAAGCCCAGTGAGTCAACAGAATTAATAAGTTTCCGGGCCAGTAGTCAAGGCCCAAATCTGCAAAGATAAATAATTAAGAGTATAAGGGAATTGAAATCGTAGCCATAGGTTAATTAGAGACAAAATTTAATAGAGAATTATAGTCGCTTTTAAGCTAACCTTTAAAAATAAATGAGACGAGCCTCGCCAAAAGCAAAAAATAAAAATTGCGGGGGCCCTCAATAAGTGTTAAAAATATATATTAGAATTGGAAGACTGTTTCGATAATTCCATAGTCTTTTCCAAAGTTAATTAATGCGTAGATGCTTTAGGCGCGTGTTTAATAATATCACCTTCCTAAATTCGGGTGCACATTTATGTGACCCAAATCCAAATCTAAACAAAGTCGAAATGTGTTAAAAGTCACGGGCGTACTGGTACGGCGTGATTCGAGATGCATTTTCACGACGTTGCAATTCTTAAAGATAAATAAAAAATATAAATAAAAGTGGTTTATTAATAAAGGCACAGAAAAATAGAACACGTATTGAAATCAGATAAAATCAAATACAACAGTTGAGCGACCGTGCTAGAACCACGGAATTTGGGAGTGCCTAACTCCTTCTCCCGGTTTAACATAATTCCTTATCCGGATTTCTGGTTCGCGGACTATTAACAGAGTCAAACCCTTTCCTCGATTCGGGATTCAAACCGATGACCTGGGACACCATAAATCTCCCAACTGGCGACTCTGAAACCTTAATAACGAATCCCGTTTTGACTATCCTTTAAATGGAAAAACTCCTTTATTATACCCTTCACGGGGTGTAGTAAGATGCGAAAAAGGAGGTGTGACAATCGGCTACGCCCTTTTTCTCTTTCCTTTGGTGGAAGAGTTCTGCAGATTCTATCACGTCTGCCCGGCCCAGCTTACGCCATATCTGCTCAAGTTGCTTCTGCTGCTGACCAAGTACGCAGAATTGGCTGAATGCGATGTCTCCATTCCTCATCTCTTGCACTTATTTACAGTCAGTTTTCTTAGAGGGACCATAGTACATTTGAGACTTCGCGGTACAAAAGGGTTGGTGGTCAGAACAAATGACTGGGATGAGCCGTAAATTCTGGCAGAAGTATTTCTTTGTTAAGACCGAGCACGTGGTCTCTAACCCCGCCGGCTTTCCTGAGAGGTGGAAAAAAACTCGTAAGTGTTGTAGTTTACTAGATTCCCCGTCACCTACAATTATTGCAACTTTCTAATCTCTTATATTGTAGCTATGGCTCATCCACCCCAGCCTGTTGTTGGTCTTAGGAACTGGGTCGCCGGCCTGCTACCCTACACGGAGGAGACTCAAACTTGGTCTGCGTTCATGCAATGTTACAATCCTAAAGTTTCCTCAGGTAAACTTTTGATTTTTGCATTGGAGGTCGTGTGACTCTGTCAAACTATATAATTATTGATGACACCAGGTCGGGGAGCTTCTAGGAAAAGGGTTCTAGTCCATGCTTTTATGCGACTTGCTGCTGCCATAGAAGCTTAGGACGTTTTGTGTGCATCTGTCCGAGAGGGTCGTCCCTTGCTTCTTCAATAGGGGGCCACGTCTGTTACTACACCTGTGAGAGATATGGTCTCATTGGCGCCGCCCCCACATCTAGCTGATGAATCCTCTAATGGTGGGGATCCGTTGGAGAAGAAGAGAAGAATATTGGAGCTGGGAAAAAGGGTGGCCACTGAAGCCGATGGGAGTGGAGAATCTCGGACGGCCCTAACGCTCGGGTTAATGGCCGATGCTATTTTGTCGGGGAGATCAGCTTGTGAGGAGAGAGCTGGCCCAAGGGTCAGTTCGGCGCGTTCTACTGAAGGGGGTGCATCGTCCAATGTCGAGAGGCCTTATGTAGAAGAGGATGGATCAGGTTCTGATATCGCTCCTGAGGATGTTAACAGATTTTTGAATGGCCATACCTGCGTGGAGTGATAACGGAGGGGTCCGATCGTTACATCACGATTCCAAGATGTTGTAACTTGCTGCTGAATAGTGAGCAGGTTGCACTGGCCTTCGCCCCTTTAAGCGCTGCTCTTGAGAACGAGACTTTTGGGATGATGAGCGATGCGGAACTATCTCTAAAGGTTGCCGGTATAGCTTTACATGTAGGCCATTTTTTCCTTTTCTCTGTGTCGTGGGGGTGGTGTGGAAATGGCATATTTCTTTATTAACTCTGCTTTTTTTTACCCTCATACTGGAGGTGGAGAGAGATCGTCGTGAGCGGAAGAGGACGGACCTCTACAAAAAGATGTCGATGAAGTAACAACAACACTGTGCTAAGCGTCGGGCGATGTCCAACATCTACCACCAGGATCCCGAGTTCCAGGTGTTTCGCGAGGGACTTGAGCAGTGGGAGGCCCAATTGGAGTGCAGGGTCGAAGAGCTGAAGGAGAGGGATGAGGAGCTAGTGAGGGTTATCGCTCGAAACGGTGAGTTGGAGGCCCTTCTTAAGGCGAGAGAGGATGAACTCGAACTAAGTCAAAGGTTGATAGCGGAGAATGCCGACCTATAGCAGAAGGTAGTTGGTTTGACTACCAAGCTGAGTGCCAAGATGGCGGAAGTTGACGGGCTTAAGGGCGAGCTAGATGCCAACGCCAATAAATTGGCCGTATTGCAAAGGCAAGTGGCTCCGCCGAGGGTTAAGGAAACAGACCGCCGTTCTAGGCCCTCAACCTCTTGTCCTCTAATTGTTTAGGGCATGCCTCGTCACATGTATGAGATGTGGGTCTATGCAGAGGCTCGACTTGATGTATATAGAGCTTTTCGTATCGAGGGCCGGGTGACGGAGGCGGAGGTTCAGGCGGTACATAATGAGGCACTCTCAGCTCGCGAATCATGTGGATATTACCCCGATAACCCTAATGGGGAGGACGTTGCCTCTGATGACGTGAACCACATTGACTCGGATTCGTGGTACGAGGACGTATACCCTATTGAAGATAATGAGTAGTTCTAGTTTTTACATTCTATTTGGGAATTTTTGGATGTGGGTTGCACCGGGGTCCATCTGAAGGGACGAATGTAAATAATATTTTTGTTTTAATATATAAAATTTATTTTTGTCACTTTTTGTTCGTCGTTTTCCCTTTTAAAATATATATGTTTTGTCGTAGTTAGAACGAGGTCGAACTGATGTCGATGGCCTTAGCCATTAGGATGTTGCTTCGACTGTCATCGAAGTAGTATCCATCGTAGTTTGAACGAGGTCGAAATGAAAGTCAATGGCCTCAGCCATTAGTATGTTTCTTTGACTATCGTCGAAGTAGTATCTGTCATGGTTCGAACGAGGTCAAACTAATATCGATGGCCTTATCCATTAAGATGTTGCTTCAACTGCTCAAAGTAGTATCCGTAGTGGTTCGAACGAGGTCAAACCGATGTCGATGGCCTTAGCCATTAGGATGTTGCTTCGACTTCCATCGAAGTAGTATCTACCGTGGTTCGAACGAAGTCGAATTGAAAGTCGATGGCCTTAGCCATTAGGATGTTGCTTCGATTGTCGTGGAAGTAGTATTCGGTTTGGTTCGAATGAGGACGAACTGAAAGTCGATGGCCTTAGCTATTATGATGTTGCTTTAACTGTCGTCGAAGTAGTATATGACGTGGTTCGAACGAGGTCGAACTAAAAGTCGATGGCCTTAGCCAGTAGGATATTGCTTCGACTGCCGTCAAAGTAGTATCCTCCATAGTTCGAATGAGGTTGAACTAAAAGTTAATGGCCTTAGCAGTTAGGATGTTGCTTCGACTGTCATCGAAGTAGTATCCGCCATGGTTCGAACGAGGTCGAACTGATGTCGATGGCCTTAGCCATTAAGATGTTGCTTCAACTTTCGTAGAAGTAGTATCCGCCGTGGTTTGAACGAGGTCGAACTGAAAGTCGATGGGCTTAGCCATTAGGATGTTGCTTTGACTGTCGTCAAAATAGTATTCATCGTGGTTTGAACGAGGTCGAATTGAAAGTCGATGGCCTTAGCCATTAGGATGTTGCTTCGATCGCCGTCGAAGTAGTATCCGTTGTAGTTCGAATGAGGTCAAACTGATGTCGATGGCCTAAGACATTAGGATGTTACTTCGACTTCCATCAAATTAGTATCTGACGTGGTTCAACAAGGTCGAACTGAAAGTCGATGACCTTAACCATTAGGATGTTGCTTCGACTATCGTCGAAGTAGTATCCGTCGTGCTTCGAACGAGGTCGAACTGAAAGTCGATGGCCTTAGCCATTAGGATGTTGCTTTGACTGCTGCCGAATTAGTATCTGTCGTGGTTCGAACGAGGTCAAACTGATGTCGATGGCCTTAGCCATTAGGATGTTACTTCGACTTCCGTCGAAGTAGTATCTGCCGTGGTTCGAACGAGGTCGAACTAAAAGTCGATGGCCTGAGCCATTAGGATGTTGCTTCGGCTGTCGTCGAAGTAGTATCCACCGTAGTTCGAATGAGGTCGAACTGATATCAATGCCTTAGCCATTAGGATTTTGCTTCGACTTCCGTCAAATTAGTATCCTTCATGGTTCGAACGAGGTCGAACTGAAAGCCGATGGCCTTAGCCATAAGGATATTTCTTCGACACTCGTTGAAGTAGTATCTGTTGTGGTTCGAATAAGATCGATCTGATGTTGATGGCCTTATCCATTAAGATTTTCCTTCGACTGTCATCGAAGTAGTATCCGTCGTGCACAAACTGTGTGTTTCATATGATGGAGTTGTTCATACATCGGAGAATTCTATTAGGATATTGCTTTGACTGTCGTCGAAGTAGTATCAGTCGTGGTTCAAATGAGGTCGAACTAATGTCGATGGCCTTGGCTATTAGAATGTTTCTTGGACTGTCGTCGAAGTAGTATCCGTCGTGCACAAGTTGTGCGTTTCATATGATGGAGTTGTTCATACATCGGAGAATTCTATTAGGATATTGCTTTGGCTGTCGTCAAAGTAGTATCGGTCGTGGTTCAAACGAGGTCAAACTAATGTCGATATCTATTTATGCAATGGGGAATTCTGTTCATACAATAGAGATTGACTGGTGTATTCCCTTCATTACTTTGGCTTAGAGGTTGTGTCAATGGGCCGAGGTGATGAACAGTTCTCCGATCCACAAAGTGTCCCCTTTTGCTGCCTCGTTAAAGACCTCCCTAAGAAAACCCGATTGGGACAAAATTCAGGTAAGGGAAAAAGAGTATGGCTTAGGTGACGCCTTTCAGAAGTGGAAGTTCTTGAGATGGGCGATGTTCCAGTTGTTTTGGAGCAATTTTCATTCCATTATTTCTAGTTGGAATGCCCCTTTATTTGCTATTGCTATGATTTTATATGGTCTGTCCCAGTTGGTTCCCAACTTTCCCTCATTTGGGTCTTTTGATGCCAATGTTTTGGCTTTGAGGATGTAGTCGCCAACTTTGAGTGATCTTACCTTTGCTTTTTTTGTTGTAATATCTCTCTACTTGTTGTTTCTGTGCTATCATTCTTATGTGGGCCATGTCTCTCTGTTCTTCGACCTCATCTAGGTCTTGAAACCTACCCTCATCATTATATGCTCCTCTTATATGGGAGTATCTCAGACTGGGCTCCCCAACTTCGATGGGTATGACTGCGTCGGTCCCGTAGACTAACGAATATGGCGTTTCTCCTATGCTGGACTTTGGCGTAGTTCGGTATGCCCATAATACTTCAGGTAGTAATTCAGGCCATAGCTCTTTGGCTTCTTCGAGCTTCTTCTTTAATATGTGCAGTATCACTTTATTGGAGGATCGGCTCGGCCGTTGGCAGCGAGATGATTTGGTGTGGAGAGTATCCGCTTGATATGCCATTTTTCGAAAAACTCAATTGTTTTCTTTCCGATGAACTGAGGTCCATTATCGCAGCTGATTTCTTTGGGGATGCCGAAGTGGCATATAATATTTTTCCATATGAAGGCGATGACCTCCTGTTCGCATATTTGGGTGTACGCACCTGCCTCCACCCACTTAGATAAATAGTTAGTTAAAACCAAAAGAAACAATACCTTTCCTCGCCCTACCGGGAGGGGTCCGACTATGTCCATCCCCCATTTTATGAAAGGCCACGGCGAGGTGATGGAATGGAGGAATTCTCCCGCTTGATGTATCATAGGGGCATATTTTTGGCACTGCTCGCATCTCAGGACGTAGTTTGCTGCTTTTTTTCATAGTGGGCCAATAGTAGCCGGTGCGGATGAGACATTGGACAAGGTCATGGTTCCTTGTGTGGGCTCTGCAGTGACCTTCATGCACTTCGTCTAGTACTTGTCTTGTTTGGCGCGGTCCAAGACATTTGGCTATGGGACCGCCAAATGTGCTTTTGTAGAGGTTGTGATTTATCATGCTGTACCGAGCGGCCTGCACTCAGAGTTTCTTGGGTTCCTTTTTGTCTTGTGGGAATGTTCCATCCTGTAAATAGGACACAAGGCGGTTACGCCAGTCCCAGGTTAAATTCAGAGAGAGTACCTCGACGTGGTCTATGGCTGAATGAAGGAGGGTGACCATATTTCCTTATTGATATTCTCGGTGGCCGCAGCTAATTGGGCGAGGCCATCTGCTTCAATATTTTGTGCCCTAAGGATTTGCTCGATGCGACATTCATCAAACTCCGGCATCAGTTTATGGATCTTCGATTGATACTTCTGTAGTCTTTGCTCTTTGATTTGGAAAGTCCCGGTGACTTGATTTACGATGAGTTGAGAGTCGTAGTGAAGTATGAGTCATCGGGCTCTGTATCTGAGAGCTAACTTCATACCTGCAATCACAGCCTCATACTCGGCCTCGTTGTTAATCATCTCGGGGCATCGTATGGACTAGCAAATTACTTTGCCCATAGGGACTTCGAGGATAAGTCCCAGTCCCGATCCCAAGGCATTTGAAGCAATGTCAGTGTAGAGGGTCCAGAGGTCGATACAAGCGGAGGCACGAAGCGCTTCTTGTTCTAACTACAGCAATATTTTCGTGCTGAAATCGACGATGAAATCAGCGAGCACCTGCGACTTAATGGCAGTCCGTGGGTGATAAGTTATGTCGTGCTCACTGAGCTCTATACCCCATTTGGCGAGTTTGCCTGAGAGCTCGGGTTTATGTAGAATGCCCTTTAGTGGAAATGTCATTATTACTTTTATGGGGTGACATTAAAAATATGGTCTAAACTTGCGTGAAGCTATGACTAGTGCCAGAGCGAGTTTTTCAAGGTGAGGGTACCTCGTCTCGGCATCTATTAAGGTTTTGCTGATGTAATAAATAGGGGATTACGTACCTTTGTTTTTGCGGACCAGGACTGCGCTGACAGCTACCTCAGATACGGCTAAATATACGAGCAAACATTCATCTGGATCAGCTTTGACGAGTAGCGGTGGTAAGATAGGTATGCTCTTAGTTTCCTCAGGGCGTTAATGCATTCCTCATTCCATTGTAGCCCATGATCTTTCCTTAGTACGTTGAAGAATTTGTGACATCTATCCGAGGATCGTGAAATGAACCTCGACAAGGCGGCTATTCGCTCCGTTAGCTTCTGCACCTATTTCTTTCTGGTCAGTGCTTCAGGTATTGAGTCAATGGCTTTGATTTGATCTGGTTTGACTTCGATTCCTTGTTGTGATATGAGGAATCCTAGGAATTTTCCTGAGGCCACGCCGAAAGCGCATTTTTCTGGATTCAACTTTATCTCGTACTTCCTCAATATCTCGAAGGCTTCTTTCATATGATTAATGTGTTCCTCTTTCGTTGTTGGCTTTACCGGCATATCATCAATTTAGACCTCCATTTTCTTACCGAATTGTTCCTTGAACATTTTGGTGACCAACCGCTGGTAAGTGGCCCCTGCGTTCTTGAGTCCGAACGGCATTACCTTATAGCAATAAGTCCCTTGATGAGTGATGAAGGTTGTCTTTTCCTGATCCTCTTCGCCCATCAGGATTTGGTTGTAACCAGAGTAGGCGTCCAAAAAACTTAGCAGTTCATGCCCCACTGTTGCATCGATCAGTTGGTCGATATGGGGTAACGGGAAAGAGCCTTTCGGGCATGCCTTGTTCATATCCGTGAAGTCCACACACATTCTCTATTTCCCGTTCTTTTTTTTTATCATGACGACATTGGCGACCCTTGGGGGTATTTTGATTCTCTGATGGAACCGTTAGCTAGATCATTGTCCACTTCTTCACTGACCGCCTTATTGATCATGGCATTGAATTTTCTCCTCATCCGCCGTACGGGCGGATAGAGTGAGTTGACATTCAACCTATGAGTGGCAATGTCTTTTGTGATCCCTGGCATATCTGAGTGGGAAAAGGCAAATAGTTCGGTATTATTAGTTAAAAATTCACGATACTTACCTGGCTCAGTGAGGTTGTGCCCTATGTAAGCCTTTTTTGTATTGTCAGCGTCCAGCTGGACCAGGTCGAGATTTTCAATAGTTGCCTTGCAGGCTTCTATGATATCTGGGTCTCTAATAACCTCTGCCGGCAGGTCTGTTTTAGTACCCGACATGGCTGATTGCTATGCCTCCACGCTTGCTCCTTTCAACTGTTTGGTATGCATGCAATCTTGTGCAATCCGGTAGCATTCCTGGGCGGTGCGCGGCTCGCCTCGAATGCTGAATATTCCCCACGGGGTGGGAAATTTGATCACTTGATAGAAGCTTGAGGGGACGGCTAGCATGGCGTGTATCCATGGGCGTCCTATGATGGCATTATAGGCTATTTCCTGGTCCATGACGTGGAATGAGGTCTCCAGCGTGGCTCCCCCTGCTAGGATTGGCAGCGCTATTTCTCTGAATGTCTGTTCTACTGCATTGTCAAAATCCGTTAGTGTTATGAAACATAGTATTATCTTATCCTCGAGCCTCATTTGCACGAGAACTCTCAGGTGGATAATACATATGCCACTTCCGTCATCTACCATGATTCTTTTACATCTGCATCAGCGATGCATAATGTTATAACCAAAGCATCATAATGAGGGAAAGACAAACTGTCGGCATTTGACTTTTCGAAGATGATACTGTCTTCGAAGTCATCATACCGTTCGTGGGTGACCGTTCATTTGAGCTTGTGTGTAGTGGTGAACTTTACGTGGTTTATTACCGAATCATCACCACCGCCGATGATCATCTGTATGGTACGTGCCAGCGACGGTGGCTTTGGAGGTCCTTGAGATGGGTCGCGTCCCCTGGCGAAACTGGCCCTTCCTTTATCGCTGAGCAGTTCTTTCAGATACCCCTGGTTCAACATCCTGACCACCTCCTGCCGTAGACCTATGCTATACTCGGTCTTGTGTCCTCGATCCTAATGGATTCGCAGAAGACATTTGACTTTCTCGCGCTTGGGTCCGATTTTATTTTTTGTGTCCACTGCACCTTCGTGCCCAGCCTCTCTAGTGTGTACACTATTTTTGAAGAGGAAACACAAAAGTTATGAGCAGATAACAATGGAGGCATACCTCTTTTGTTTTGAAGGGGTGCAGTGTGTCGTGGCACGACATCTGTATACCTTGGAGGAGGTGGGTTGGATGCCCTGACATAGGGCTGATGCCTTTTTCGGTTGAAGCGTGGGATTTGATCCCTTCACCCATCGTTAAGTTAATCCCTCCTTGCCTCGAACTGGACTGAAGTTAGTCGTTGGGTTGGACCATTGAGGTCGTCTTCGTCTGCTCTTACCTCGGCCCAATAGGCGTTATGAATCTCTTCCCATGTGGTGGGGGATACTTCATGAGTCTGTTGAGCAATTTCTTGGTTGCCTTTGATCCGTTCCTGCTTAGCCCATTTTGGAAGGCTGCGACCGCCATTCCTTCTGACACATTTGGTAGTCCCATTCTTACCCTGTTGAATCGAGCCAGGAAGTCTTGAAGTCCTTCGCCCGTCGTTTGCCTGATGGCGAAGATGTCGTTGACCCTAGCTTCAGCCTTCTTTGCTCCTGCATGAGCGGCGGCGACTTTGTTCGCCATCTCCTCGAATGTCGATATCGACCTTGCTGGTAGCTGAGAATACCATATTAATGCTCCTCCTGTCAAAGCCTCACCAAACTTTTTCAACAGTACGGATGGCACTTATTCTTTTGACAGGTCATTGCCTTTTACCGCGGTGACGTAATGGATCAGATGATCTTCTGGATTCGTGGTCCCGTCGTATATTTTCAAGTATGGTGGCATTTTGAAGGTTTTAGGTATGGGTTAAGGAGCAGCTTCCTCACTGTATGGCTGTTCGACAAACCTTCCCACATCGCATTTTAGTAGCAGCTTAGGGGCGCCAGGTATTTTGTCGACCCTTTCCAGGTGCTCTTTCATTTGATCACGAAGTACTTTGTTCTCGTTTTCCATTTCTTCCATTTTCTTTAGGATGGTTGTGAGTGCATCATCACTTGCGTCAATGATAGTGCGGGTGTTGCTCATTTGTGTAGTGCCTGGCTCGCCTGTGATGGTTGCGATTTCCACCGTTGGTGAATCTTCAGCATTTCCTTAAGGGGGTTTTTCGAGCATGTTGCTTATAGCACTCGTCAACCACTCCTCTAGCAACTTTTTGATTGCTGGTGGTGTTTCTTTCGCCGTAGACGTGGAAGCTCCTCGTTCACGCAAGATCGTCAGATCCTCGTGCGGAGAGGGTGAGATCTCCCCCTCCGGTGTGTCTCTTGGTGTTGTATTCTCGGTATCTTCCCTACTGGCTTCGCTGAGCTAGTTCAAGAGGTTACTTGAGACATTTGCTATCATCTTCAACCTTGCTTCTTTCTCTGCGATGGTTGGTTTTTTTGTGATGTGAAGAATAGTAATCATTGCTTTTGATATCCCAGGTGAGAACTAAGACTTCGACTATGAAAATCTCCACAGATGGTGCCAAATTGTTTGACTCAAAAGATGTTAAACACTTTCTAAGCAAATTAATCAAAAAGGATTAAGGGATAAATCGTAGTTAAAAAAAAAACCCTAGGATAATTCTAGTAAATGGAATTACAATAATAGAGCAGGAGAGAGACAAGTAGAAAGATAAAGATTAGAGAGAGAGAGAATGAGCTTGTATATCATCAAAAACTATCCCCCTATTACAAGGCGTGAATCCCCCTTATATAACGGAGGATTCTTACTTAATCCCGGGAACGACAAATTAAGAAGTATATTCTATAATGAAGCCGACGATGACGCGAGGACGTCTCTCCTTTTGCCCCTGGGTCGCCCCCCTGTATCGACTCGTAGGCACTTAGTGGTTGGTCGTGTTAACTTTGAGACGTGATCGGCCAAATTCGAACCCATACATCTTTGACGATTGAGCATTTTTTTTATGTTGCCTGATTTGGATGTTGTCCGCAGTTGTTCTTAACCCACTCGTTACAAAGCTTGAATGATTTACAACATTAGCAAGTTGTGAAGCAATAATTAAATTCTAAAAGTTGTAGTGGCTCCACATTTGAAGATTACTAGTATGACTTGATACGTTAAAGTCACTGTGTTGCATCCCTAACTAGTATTACACTATTACTTGAGCTAATTACAAAATCAAAATTGGAGGTGGCAAAATAATGGTGCTCAAGTTCAATTTTCACCTCAAACGATGATTTACGTCCAATTTTTGTGGGTGTATTTAGGGATGTCAATTTGCACCGCTACATAATATTCACACATAGTGAAAATGACTACGGCCCCTTATGTTTGGTAGTACGTTGAAGTACGTAGTCTATTAAACATACTCCTTTATAGTTTAGGTCCTTTAAGTTTTCAAAGAAAATGAGCACTTATGGTCTTCGTCGAATAGTTAATAAATTTTGACTATTAGATCATTTAACAGGAGAAAAATGCATCATCCTATTAGACCTCAAATTTTAGTTTTACATAATAACTTAGGTAATATGTGTTCGAAGGTTTTTCGCCTCTTTTTTTCCACTTTGCTGCAAACTTGTGTTCACATATATATGAAGTAATTTTTTTACTTTTGTACCTAAATAAATTTACCTTTCTCTACGATTATATGAAAATAATGAACATGATATTAATTATTAAGGCTTTCAAATTGCTAAACATTAAGACATCCGTCCCATTCACTACAAGAAATAAGACTTTTTGCAGCAGCATTTAGTGGCGACTTGATGTGTTGCAATAAATATTATACTTTTAGGAGCGACTTCAGAAGTTGCTGCTGAAATAAACTTTTAACAGCGACTTATTTAAGGCGCCTCTAATATACGCTACTAATTGCTGAATTTTTCTTTCCCGGTAAGACTAAAATTTTGGCTCGAAAGATCTAGCAGCGATCAATTAATTGTTGCCGCAGAAGAACATTTAGGAGAGACTTAGTCGCCACTAATAGAGTAATTAAAAGTAAAAAGAGTAAATAAAAAAAGAAATTTCTTAATCAAAAGAGCACATATCAAATGTCTCTTTGCTCAATTTCTTTTCTGCAGTACCACGTGTTTGCTCCCTTCCTTCTTTGTAAAATTCTCAGCGTTGTCTTCGATCGAAAACCTCAAATCTCTCAAATCTATCTACTCAAATCACAAAATATGAACCATATGGTAGAGATTCAAAAGCCCTAATTACAAATTATGACTCCATCTCTCAAATGTTTCTGACCCATTTGTAAATCTAGAGGAACCTACAGTCATTTAAAGCTAAATAAGGAAGGAGAAAAGTTTGAAGTTTGAAAATTATTGCAAGGTAAGCTGTTCGAAACCGTCCGAAGTTTTGAAGTTTTATTCCCATATTTTGTCGATTCTCGATCTTGACGGTCCTATCTCAATTATCTCTTTCTCTAGATAAGCTGAAAGTTTTTGTTTTTTGAAATTCTAGACCTTTTGGTGTTGTTATTGTGATTGCATGCTCGATATTATATTGGGTATCTTAAATTCAGTAATTGTGCAAAAAAAAAAAAGCTTCTAATAGGTTGAATTTACCTGGGTTTTAGTTTTAAAGATGGATTTTGTTCCTTTTTAATATTATATTTTAAGAAACTTTCCGATGTATTTAATTTATAGAAATGAGCATTTTTTCTTTATTTAATCTCTACTTTTTACACTTATGAGCGTTGTTCACTTTAGTCAAACATTCTAGGATACTATTGGATATGACTTATGTCACACTACTTGCGGTGTTGCTAGATATTGATTCTCTTATATTGTGTTATATATATATATATGTATGTATTTCATATTTTACTGCTCCAGTATATCATATGAAAAATAAAAATAGACACTTTAGCATTTTTTTATGTCGAAAAAGATGAAACAAAAAGAAGGAACCTGCTCCATGCTTTTAAAGTGGACCTTTTCCACCGTTACAAGTAGCAAAAACTTGTCCTACTTTATATTTGATAGCATTTCCCATATATAGTTTGAGTGTGCCATTTGATTGTGGTGGTGAAATGTTTGTATATTCTTATCTTTTATTGGTCTCAAATGTATTATTTGTTATAAAGAACTTCATTTTTATATAACATAATCATAGCTTATATAATAAATTATACATAGGGGTTTCGCTAGTTAATTATGTTTGAGGTATGGTTAGCCATGTGAGGTTGTTTCAATGGAGTTCTTATCTTTCAATCCTATTGAATTTTTCTGGTCATCTTCAGAAGCAAACAAAGCTAGTCCTAGACGAGACAAGAATTGTTAGCATGTATGATATTTCTTAGTAGGAATTACATCATCCATTATTATCTGGTTTTTGCGTGTGCTATAAATTAAATATTACACTTTGTGGTAGAAAATATTATTTTATGAAAGTTGGACTTAGTAAATCATAGTGGATCCTAGTTTAAAGTGCCTGACAGACTCAAAATATTTTATGAAAATAGACTCAGATTGCAAGAAGAACATGAACAAATGACTGAGGGGTTGCAAAGGAATATAGAACATAGTTGCAAAGAAAGTTGAAAAAAGAGTTTCAAAAGAAGTTGGAGGATGAACATGAACACGTGAATGTAGAAGTAGATAAGAGGATTCGAGAAAAATTGGCCACTATCATAGCCAAAATACAACATGTACTGTTAATATTTTGTACTCTTTTTAACAATTCTTCCTCCTTATTTTCTTTTCATCTTCTCCTTCTTTAATTTTTATTTTCTTGAGAATAAGCTTTTGGCTTGTTATATGTTCATGTTAATTCTGGATTTGTCAACAAGGCCTATGAAACTGTATTCTAATTTTATATCCTGGTACAATTTCTGGATTTTGCTTCATGAATTGTCTTATCTATTTGTTTGAAATATACATAATGCTAACATGAGATGACATGCTACTGGAATTATATGTAGTTTCTCTCTCTGATTTTGAGGCATCTCTTATATGTAGCTTATCTTTAATTTTGAGGTATCTCATATAAAGACATCTCTTATATGTAGCTTCTCTACTGGAATGGTAGTATAACTCTGTATGAAAGGTTTTGAGGAATTTCAAGTATTATTAGGCTGCTGTTGTGTGATGTCTCCTATCCTTTTCAATTTGAAAATTTAATCTTGCATTTCGGCTTTTGTAGGTTATCAGGAAAGGGTTCCTTTTAGCAGCACAGGTTAGCTTCATCTTTGTACCAAATTTCTTCTTTTTTTCAATTTGTTATTAGTTTCAAAGACGTGAAGCAGTTCTATACATTTGAAGAAAGAAGATCTGCAGAGAGTGGTAGATTTGCTTTCTCTTACGGGACATCATACGCGGACGTTACTTATTCATTATCTATAGGATGTTGATAAGGTCTTTCCAGTGTTTGTTGATAGAGGGAAAGAAAAATTATACGTGGAAGCTGGTGTATCACTTGAAGAGAAAGATGATCAGCATCCTGCCTCTGAGCCCTCAACTGAAATAACATGTGAAATCTGCTTTGAAGACTTCCTGCTGAGGAAACGACGCTGATGGATTACAATCATAGGTTTTGCAATGATTGTGAGCATCTTTCATCCTTCTCCCTTATCTCTCGCTCTCTAATGTAAAATTAGACAGCTAGATTCGGTTGATTGAACTTCTTGTTCTCATTTTTATGGATTTGTGCAATTTTTATTGTTCTGCAATTTTTTTTTCCGTTTCCTTTCAACTTATTGGTATGGTGTCTTAGAATTTGTAAAATAAGCTACTTCACCATTTTATCTATTTACTTGAAATTAGTATAATGGTTGCAGAATTTTGAATGCATGAGTAAGGTTCTTGAAAATAAAAGTTTCTTAAAGAGGAAGAAGGAACACAACTTGTAACATGTAATTTTCTCACTTTGTTCTTACATTACTATGAATGATTTCTGGTGTAGTGTGCTTCTCTGAATAGTGTTCATCATATACTCTGAAAATAAGGTAGAAAAAGACTGATGTTAAACTGAAAATAGAGTTGTCCTGTTCTCACCCCTTCTTTTTCTTGTTCAACTTTTGCATAATAGAGTTGTTAGAACTTAGTAGATGAACTTCAGAGTATTATAATCTTTTCTAATTATTTACTTTTCCATTTACCATGACTGATTTTCTAACCAGATATACCATATACTTAATGTGATCCATTTTGTTGAAATATTAAGGTTGCAGTCTAGCGAAAGCAGATGATAGGATATTGACCAATTTACCAACAATATAGTAAATAGTGAATTATTAAAAAAGTATTCTCTTAAATCTTTTAATTAGTTACAGATATAATGTACTCCTATCAGTTTTGATAAGTTAATAGTTATCACCGCTTTCTCTATTTTAGACCTGGTAACTAATTTTCGTAATCTTTAGGGTGCATGCTTATGATGTCTTTGTTTTAAAGGGGAAACTACAATTCGTTAATTTTTATTCTTTATTTTTTTCATTAAATCAAGTTTGTTTAGCTGCTTAAGGTTTTGGAATGACGAATTATCCAAAAAAAAGTCTCCATTATTGTATAATAAGTACGTTTTTAGTTGTGCATGTACCTTTTCTTTTAGCACAGAGCCACAAATGTATATAGTCAAGATGATATTAAACTTATAAGTTTTTTGGAGTACTAGGATGCTATCCATGTTTTACTAACTTCTAGCCTACACATGTCAGACTCTATATAATGAGGAGAAAAATCCATTTAATTCAACTAAATTCGTAAATTTTGAGCTTTAATGGTATTTCAATCCTCAACTTATGTAAATTTCATAGCATGACATGCTACCAACGTAATATTATGTGATGATTTATGATCCTACCTGTCAGGACCAACACATTGTTTCCAATTTAATGCCGAACAAAGCAGTCATCAAGGTTCCAGTTTTGCCTTCATCACTTCAAGATGCAAATTATCACTAGCGGCTTGTATCTCCAGTTTCTCTTTAACTTTATTGCTCAATTAACTTGAAATTTATAAGTTAGTATAGCCAAGTAATCATCCTTACTATTTTTATTTTATAGGTACTTTAAAAAAGAATTGTTCTGTCTTCTTATTTTGCTATTGGTTTTAATGAACTTTCTTGATAGTTTCTGACTTTTAGCTAGACCAAGTAAAGCACCTAACCCTTTCAAGGATCTCTTAGAATTCTTTATAGACAAGCTAAAATAGTTGTATGATGAATTTATTTGCCTGGAATATAATTGATCTGCCAGTAGGACTGCTCCTTGGTTCTTGGAGTATATTCAAGGATTCATGAGTGCTTTTTTTTGTACAACAACTATGTGTCTAAATTTAAGAAATATTCAAATACTCAGAGTACACGAAGTTACATTTATTTTCTTATTGTTAAAAAGTTTTATCTAGAAGAAGTTTACATTGCAGTTCGTCTTTGAGTTTGCAACGTACACACTTGTTTTAATGGCCACCATGCTCGTGGAACAAAGATAATTCAAATTATAACTTGTTATCTTTTTTTATTTACTGACCATGCGGTGATACTTCTTTTTTATCATGAATAGCAGTTGGGCCAAGGAGAAATTGCAGGAGTACAATGTGGTGATACTTAACATCTAATGTTATCTCTCTTTTTCTTTTTTTATAAGTAGACAATAGAACATATAAGACTATGTACTCAAATTTTACTATACTATTCTAATTTGCCAAGTTATATGTGATAGCCAGTATACCAGAGTCTTGTAACTCAATGGATTGGTGTCTAAAATAATGCGATAATGAGTCTAATATGTTTTGGCTTGACTTTAAGTTTTGATATTGTTTTGCTGAATTAACTCCATGTATGTTTAAAAGCATTTACATGTCATGTACCTCAATATCAAATTCTAATAGCGGGGCATACGCCCGTGCACAGCACGGGCACACACCATCTAGTTTAACTTATAACTGTAGTGTTCATGTAACTAAAGTTTATCTTGTTGGAATTTTTGTTCTTTGTGGGATTTTGATATGTATTTTCTCCTCTTGATAACGGGGACAAGGTTCCTGAACAATCACAAATGACGATGATCAAGGAGTTTGAAGACATTTAATGTTTAGTTTTTTCTTCTTCTTTTTGGGGTCATAAGGCATCGACCAAGGAGTAGTTCAAAGTGTGAAGATACTTATTGTATTGTTCTTCCTTTGTCATGTGTAAATGCAAATGGCAATAAACAAGAAAGTATTGGGCAGTGTATTAGCTAATTGACTATATAGTAATGAAAGTATT
>MU732593.1:6376-20779 GCA_026770625.1 Nicotiana glauca
AACTCAGAACCAAAATAGTCAAGAGCATTGAAGCACACTGCAATTTCAACAGGTGAGTTGCACAAACAAATTCAAAGAAATTGAATAGTCCCCAAAGAAAGTAGGGTTTTCTAAAATCAAACGAGTTTAGAGGAGATGAGCAGTCAAACAGGTTTAGAATCTCGGATAAATCCCAAAATTAGGGTTTCCACTCATGCTAAATCAGATGAATAACACATAGAAACTCAAACAAGATCCCAGAATTAGGGTTTCTGACATGCTATTCAGATAAAAATAAGGTGAATCAAACAACCATTAACAAGCAGACCAGGAAACTCAAACAAAATCCCCAAGAAAATTAGGGTTTTTAGCATGCGAATTCAGATAGAAGATAATACAAACAAACACAGTAAAAACCTATCGAGATTCAGAGAAGAGATGTTCGAGATAAAATAACATGAAACCCTAGTTGAGGAAATAAGAGTTTCTGAAAGCAAACATTAAAGAATCTTTGAGAAAAATGCATAGAAGGTTCACACACACCTAGATCCAGAACAGATCTAAAATAAATCAAAGGAACCTCAGAGATTAAGGTTTTGTAAGAAACCCAAGAGACGAGATAGGATTTGGAAACCATTGATCTGAGCAGAAAAGTCGAAGATCGAGCTGGAATAGCCATGGCTGGCCGAAAAAGGGTTGAAGACGACCGGAGGACAGTCATCGAACAAAGGCTTGGTCGGAACCCTTCAAGATCTGGTCGTTGGACCTAAAGAAGTGAGCACACAGAAGCCCTGAGAGGCTAGGATAGGCCTCCGATGAGCCTGAGAAGCCATAGATTAGTGTTTAGATGAGAGGCGGAGGCTAGGGTTTGAGGTGGTGTTGAGAGAGAGTTGAGAGAGGAGAGGATTCAGAGCCGGCAGTTGAGAGAAAATGAATTAGGGTTGGGAGTTTGGTAAATTAAAAAAGGAAAGGGGAAATCATGGCCGTTGGTCAGATTGATCAACGACCTGAATTAAAAGGGGTTTGGGTCGGGTAATTTTAAATGGGTTAAAGGTTGGGTTAAATGGAATTGGGCTGGTCCAAAATTGTCAATTAGGGGTGCCAGTTTTGACTATAATTGAAATAAAATAAAAGGCCAGATTTTAATTAGCCTGTTTTCCCCTTTAATTTATAAAAATAGTTAAATTGATTTTAAAAATAAATTAAAAGCACTGAAATAATTAATAATATAAAAACATTAATCTAAAAATACCGGGAATAGTTTTATAATTGTAAAATGTCATTAATCGTAATATAGACTATAATTGTAATTGTATGCAATTTAGCTTTAAAAATACCAAATAAATTCGTAAAAATATGCAAAAATCACCTTTATTATATTTGGTATATATATGAGAATAAAAGAAGTTATTCACTAAAATGATAGTTTTGGAAGTAATTACTTAATTCTGTTGTATTAAAAAATAGATGATAAATCGATTTAAAAATTATTTAAAATTTGGAAAAGTACCAAAACTCTTGGGTGTGCTTATATATGCACACATATGTTATTTTGAAAGTATTTTAGGTATAAAAAATACTTAGGGAAAAAAGTGGATATCAACAGCTGCCCCTCTTTACCCGGGAAGGATGAAAGAGTTGTCGGGTAAAGATATGATGGCCAATTTTGACCGGAAGCGGCAATTTGAAAAGAATTTGACCGAGCTCTAGTTTCTAATCTGTCTACATATCCATGGTTTTACAGGAATCAGGCCGTATGTAGTTCAGGAACCATTGACGGAACATGCCGATGGCGATTCGGAAGGACGGACACGATGTTGGGGGAGGCAAGAGGTATTTTGAAGCTGATCGGCTGCGAGAACTGGAGCGGGATCGCTCTTGCTGAGATGGTCGTTGCTAACCAGTCTTGCTGCAAGTGAGAAATATAGGCATATATCGTGTATAAACTTAAAAGTGATGCAGGTTCCCATTGGACCATGAATGCTGTCTTCGGACGGTTAGGATGACGTCCTCAGACCATGATGTCCTGGGCCATTAAGCACCAAATTAAGGGATTCCCAGGCTATGAGATGACGTTCTCGGGCCATGATGATGGTGCCTCCGAACCATGATTCCTTTGATTAATGATGTGCAAGATATAAAGTGGGGTCCTCGGGCCATGACATGGTGTTCTCGGGCTGTGAGGATGATGCCTCCGAACAATGACTCCTTTGGACTGTTTGGCGATATTTAAGACCATGAGATGCAAGATTTGGCGGTATTTCAGCCGATGCAAAAAAATATAAATGGCGATATTTTAGCCGACATAAATTTAAATAAACAGGCGATGTTCCAGCCGATAGAGAATTTAAATAATAGTCTGGAGATATTTCAGCCGATGTAAAAAGTGTAAATGGGGATATTTCAACCGATAGAGAATTTAAATAAAGTTTGGCGATGTTTCAGCCGATGCAAAAGAATCAAAATGGCGATATTTCAACCGACCGAAAACATAGATATAGATGATGGTGGAGATTTAAATATGAACTGGCGATCTTTCAGCCGATGTAGAATTTAAATAAAGTTTGGCGATATTTCAGCCGATGCAAAAGAATATAAATGGCGATATTTCAGCCGATTGCAGGACGTAAGTAAAAGGTGGCGATATTTTAGCCATGCAAGAGAAATAAAGTGGCGATATTTCAGCCATGCAAATGGAGACAACGCTTAGTCTCGGAAGGCAGAAAGGTAACCTTATGTAGATAATGTAGGATGGAGACAACGCTTAGTCTCGGAAGGCAGAAAAGTAGCCTTATGCAATGCAGGAAATGCAGATGGAGACAACGCTTAGTCTCGGAAGGAAGAAAAGTAGCCTTATGCAAAGCAGGAAATGCAAATGGAGACAACGCTTTATCTCGGAAGGTAGAAAGGTAGCCTTATGCAATACAGGAAATGCAGATGGAGAAAATGCTTAGTCTCGAAAGGCAAAAAGGTAGCCTTATGCAATGCAGGAAATGCAGATGGAGACAACGCTTAGTCTCGAAAGGCAGAAAAGTAGCCTTATGCAATGCAGGAAATGCAGATGGAGACAACGCTTAGTCTCGGAAGGCAGAAAAGTAGCCTTATGCAATGCAGGAAATTCAGATAGAGACAACGTTTAGTCTCGGAAGGCAAAAAGGTAGCCTTATGCAATGCAGGAAATGCAGATGGAGACAACGCTTAGTCTCGGAAGGCAGAAAAGTAGCCTTATGCAATAAGATAAAAGTGAATAGTAAGAACAAAAAATTCTTAGCTGATAGCTGATCGTGATATTGCGGCTGCGGGGGCCATTGTGTGCTGATAGCGAATGCGAATAGGAGCGACGGTTCGATGCGGTTGCATAACATGTTTGGTAACTTTGTGACTTGGGTGCCTGCATCCAATGAAAATTGTGAGTTTTATAAAGGGGAAAGCTTAGTTCACTCTTCCGTGGCTTCTGTCATCATGTATCATTGGGGTAGCGTCGCTAAATAGCAACTATCATGGTTATGCATGATTTAACAAATATAACGTAAGTAGAAAATAGTTTTGTTTAAATGAACCAACGACCGTGACGTGGTTCAAATCATTGCAACCTTTCTTGCTCCGAAATTTTGAGGGTCCTCAAAATTCTGCCCCAGTTTACTAGGCTGGCACTTCTGACGGCTGCGCTGAATGATTGAAGAATCAACTTCAAAATTTTGAGGGTCCTCCTCAAAATTCTGCCCCAGTTTACTTAGGTGACATCCCTGGCGATGAGTGGCTGAAGACTAACTTCGGAATTTCGAGGGTCTTCCTCAAAATTCTGCCCCAGTTCCAATAGTAGGGGGAAAATGAAAATTTTATTAAATCGTGACCGAACCCATAGGGCTGCCGATGTATCCCCTCTTAAACGGGAATCAGGTCAAGCGTAGTTCAAATTACATCATAAAGAAATTATAGGTGATTACACATAATATCGTTTTACTGCATCTGAATTGATTGGCTTTGGCCAGACTTCTCCGTCCATACGGACCTTGCTAGTTGGGAGAGAATTTCTCCTTGGCTTCCTCTTGATATGGGAATATTTTCTTCAACACCAGCTGCCCCGGTGTAAACTTTCTTGGCTTAACTCTTTTGTTGAAGGCCCCGGACATTTTGTTCTGATACAACTGACCGTGGCAAACTGCATTCATCCTCTTCCCATCTATAAGGGCTAACTGCTCGTAACGTCCTTTCACCCATTTTGCGTCGTCCAACTCTGCTTCTTGTATGATTTTCAAGAAAGGAATTTCTACCTCGGCGGGGATGACCGCTTCTGTACCATAAACCATCATGTAGGGCATTGCTCTGGTCGATGTGCGGACCGTGGTGCGGTATCCCAGTAGGGCAAATGATAACTTTTCATGCCATTGTTTGTGACTTTCGACCATCTTCCTTAGTATCTTCTTGATATTCTTGTTGGCTGCTTCTACAGCTCCATTCATCTGAGGCCTGTAGGTTGTAGAGTTCTTGTGTTTGATCTTGAATTCCTCATACATTGCTTTCATCAAATTACTGTTGAGATTGGACCCATTATCAGTGATGATTGATTCCGGAATTCCGAATCGGCAAACAATACGGTCACGGACGAAATCTACCACAACTTTCTTAGTTACTGCCTTGTATGACGCTGCTTCAACCCATTTGGTGAAATAATCAATTGCCACCTGGATAAACCTGTGCCCGTTTGATGCGGTGGGCTCGATAGGTCCAATGACATCCATCCCCCAGGCGGCAAATGGCCACGGTGAGCTTGTTGCAGTGAGCTCGTTTGGACCTTTATCATGTCTGCATGTATCTGATAGCGATTGCATTTGCGAACGTACTGGATACAGTTTGAATCCATAGTCATCCAAAAATACCCTACTCGGAGTATCTTCTTTGCTAAGACAAAACCATTCATGTGCGGCCGCATGTCCTTGCGTGCACTTCGTCCAATAGTCTGGATGCTTTTTTTGCTTTGACACACCTTAGCAAACCCAAATCGGGAGTCCTTCTGTACAGGATTCCTCCGCTGTGAAAGAAGTTGTTGGATAATCTCCGGAGCATGCGCTTTTGAGCTGCGTTGGCAAGTTTTGGGTATTCTCCTGTTGTCAAGTACTCCTTGATGTCGTGGAACCATGGTTTTTTGTCTGCTTCTTCCTCAACGTGAGCACAATAAGCTGGCTGATCGTAAATCTTTACTGGGATGGGATCAATGAAATTCGTATCTGGATGCTGGATCATGGATGATAATGTGGCTAATGCATCAGCAAACTCGTTCTGGACCCTGGGGACGTGCTGAAATTCTATCTTTGTGAATCTTTTCCTTAACTCCTGTATGTGATGCATATAGGGAAGTATCTTAGAGTTTTTTTTGGCCCATTCTTCTCGAACTTGATGTATGAGCAGGTCTGAGTCCCGGATCACTAGTAACTCTTGAATGTTCATGTCAAAGGCCATCTTGAGCCCCAGGATGCAGGCTTCGTATTCGGCCATATTATTTGTGCAAGGGAACCTGAGCTTGGCGGATACCGGGTAATGCTGGCCGGTTTCTGATACTAGTACTGCTCCTATGCCAACTCCTTTAAAATTTATGGCTCCGTCGAAAAACAACCTCCAACCATCGTAGGATTCTGCAATATCTTCTCCTACAAAGGACACTTCTTCATCAGGAAAATATATTTTTAGGGGTTCGTATTTCCCCCAATAGGGTTCTCGGCAAGGTGATCTGCTATGGCTTGGCCTTTGATTGCTTTCTGGGACACGTAAATAATGTCGAATTCACTCAACAAGATTTGCCACTTGACGAGCTTGCCAGTGGGCATGGGCTTTTGGAAGATATATTTCAACGGGTCCATTCTAGATATGAGATAAGTAGTGTAGTCACAGAAATAATGCCTCAATTTCTGAGCTACCCAAGTCAGAGCACAGCAGGTGCGCTCCAATAGAGAATACCGGGCCTCGTACGGGGTGAACTTCTTGTTGAGATAGTAGATGGCTTGCTCCTTTCTCCTTATTTCATCATGTTGTCCCAGAACACAACCGAATGCTCCATCCGAAACCACAAGATAAAGCAATAGAGGCCTTCCTAGCTCGGGCGGAACCAGTATTGGCGGCGTTGACAGGTATTCCTTGATTCTATCGAAGGCTTTATGACAATCGTTGGTCCATCTAGTATCAATGTCTTTCTTCAGCATTTTAAAGATGGGTTCAGAAATGACTGTGGACTGGGATATGAACCGGATGATATAGTTGAGTCTTCCCAAGAAACTCATCACGTCCTTCTGGTTCTTTGGCGGTGGAAATTCTTGAATGGCTTTGACCTTTGACGGGTTCAATTCTATCCCTCGACTGCTCACGATGAAATCCAGTAGTTTTTGGCAGGAACCCCGAATGCACACTTGGCGGGATTCAGTTTCAGATTATACCTTCTCAGTCTGTTGAAGAACTTTCTCAGATCTTCCATATGATCAGTGGCTTTCTTGGATTTGATGATGACGTCGTCCACATATACCTCGATCTCCTTGTGTATCATGTCGTGAAAGATAGTAGTCATGGCTCTCATATAGGTGGCGCCAGCATTCTTCAACCCAAATGGCATCATTTTGTAACAATACATTCCCCACGGCGTGATGAAAGCCGTTTTCTCTGCATCTTCCTTATCCATCCATATCTAATGATATCCGGCGAAACAATCAATAAAAGACTACAGCGCATGCTTGGCGCAATTGTCGATAATAATGTGTATGTTCGGCAAGGGGAAGTCATCTTTGGGACTGGCCCAGTTGAGATCTTGGTAGTCGACACAGATTCTAACCTTCCCGTCCTTCTTTGGTACTGGCATGATGTTGGATAACCATGTTGGATACTCTACCACTTTGAGAACCTTAGCTTTGACTTGCTTAGTAACATCTTCTTTGATTTTCAAACTCATGTCGGGCTTGAATTTTCTAAGCTTCTGCTTTACCGGTGGACATGCTGGATCTGTTGGCAACTTATGAGCTACAATGGCCGTGCTGAGACCAGTCATATCATCGTATGACCAGGCGAATATGTCCTCATATTCTTTTAAGAATTCTGTATATTCTTTCTTCTCTGATGGCGACAAGTGAACACTGAAGCGAGTTTCTTTGACATTTTCTGTATCTCCCAAATTAATGACCTCAGTTTCTTCCACGTTGGACTTAGATTTATTTTCAAAATTCTCAATCTCTCTGATGACCTCTTCAGGTATCTCATCTTCTTTTGAGCCTATGTCCTTTTGTTGCGTTGTTTCTTGCAAATCACAGTCGTTGGTTCATCGTCAAGATAAGTAATAGTAATTCTGTATAAAATAGAGTAAATGATAGCAAAATAATAAGTGAGATATATATGATAAACTGAAATGCTTTGATTAAATCCATAATTGTTTGAAATATCGGAGCTCTTTTCGAAATAAAAGACAATGCGGAAAGAAAAATCAACTAGTAAAGTAAGCTAAAAAGATGAGATGCATCGTGCTTTCGTTTAGCCTTGCTACCCCGAAGCCTTCCGGGCCCTGACGGTCCTAATTGACCAGTTGTTGAGGCGGTCCCCTCTGTTCACAGCTTGTATGGAAGGGCCTTCCTCCCTTTGCTCCTCAAAAAGAACACAGCAGTCCATATCATCATCCTCTAGGAACAAATTCTTCATGGATGCTAATGCTTTATCTTCTTCTGACCCATATATAGTATCTGTTCGCTGGAGGATCTGCTTCAGGCTAGGTATCGGAAACTCCAGCGGATAGTAGGGGCCGCGCCATGGTGGCGACCAGTTCTGAAATTCCTCCCAGGTGTAGCTGTACCCTAAGCCAAAGGTAGTGCCATGCTTTTTCAGTTTGATGGGCTTAGTGATCCCTGGAGGTTTTTACCGAGTCCCTTTCCAGGCTCGTACCCACACCAATTCAGGATACTTTCAATCTTGTTGTCCTACCACTTATCCTTATCTACAGCATTGACCCTTTCAATATGGTGGTATGTTTCTCCGCCTATTTTCCTTCTGCCTCCAATCATCGGGATGGTCTGGCGACTATATATAGGGTTACTACCATCACCATGAATGATCACCTCTTGGTGGTTCCATTCAAGTTTTACCGCCTGATGCAGGGTCGATACTACGGCTCCAGCAACGTGGATCCAGAGGCGTCCCAACATCAAGTTGTAGGATGCCGGGACGTCTATCACTTGGAAGTCGACGTCAAACCATGTTGGTCCCATTTGCAAGCATAGGCTGATTTCTCCAATAGTAGATCTCTGGTACCCATCGAAGGCTTTGACATTGATAGCCCCATCTTTGATCTCGTGCAGGCTTTTTCCTAAGGTTCTGAGAGTTATTAGCGGACAGATGTTGAGGCTCGATCCTCCACCAATCAGGACTCTAGTGATGAAATAATCTTCACATTGCACGGTAATGTGCAGTGCCTTGTTGTGGCTCAAACCTTCAGTCGGCAACTTGTCTTCGTGGGAGGTTATTTTATGGCTCTCCAGCACTTGCCCCACCATATTCGCCATTTCACCCCCGGTTATATTGCAGGGCACATAAGCTTCGCTCAGTATCTTTATCAGGGCATTCTTGTGAGCATCAGAACTCTATAAAAGAGCTAGGATAGAGATCTGTGCTGGTGTTTTGTTCAACTGTTCAGCGACCGAGTACTCCTTAGCCTGTATTTTCCTCCAAAGATCATCGGGTCCTGTTTTAATAGGCCGTCCTGGGGCTTGCTTAATGGACTCAGCTAGGTGCTCTGGAGTGTACACCCTTCCTTTTATAGTCATTCCTTGTGCAGCAATCATTTCTCCTGTCTTGGTCTTTCCTTTCCTCCTGGCTTCGGCAGTGTAATCCCATGGTATGGCATTTGAGTGGAATGGTGTTATGTCTGACCTTGTCACCGAAATAGGCACCCTTGGTGGTAACACAGCAACTTCAAAGGGTGTAGGTGCCTTTGGAACTCCAAATTCAACCTCGATTGGCCCGGGCGCCTTTGCAGAAGGAGGCGCTTCAAATTCAAGAGGTATAGACATATTTACTTCACCATCCCTGGAGGGCTGATTCTGCACAACAATTGGGTTAAGTGTAACTGTCGGTTTCTTTGGTTCATCTCCTTCAACAATCAAACCTATCGATCCTTTAGGGTCCCAATCATCTTCGATCTCGATCAAGTGAATGTCTCCACCTTTGTGGTCAGGCAGAGGGTTGTTACGAACATTAGGAGAAGGCTCTTTTGCTACTATAACCTTATTGTCGATCAGGGTTTGAATCTTGTCCTTCAATGAACGACACTCGTCAAGGGTGTATCCCTTTATGCCAGAATGATACGCACAGGTCTTGTTGGGGTTGACCCACTGGAAGGGATTTTTTGGAGCTTTGGCTGGGATAGGAGTGACGTAACCAGTAGCTTTAAGTCTTTCATATAGCTGGTCAATTGGTTCAGCGTTGGTTGTGTATTGTCTGGGAGGTTTGCGATCAATCTGGAGCTTTGGCTGGGATAGGAGTGACGTAACCAGTAGCTTTAAGTCTTTCATACAGCTGGTCAATTGCTTCAGCGTTGGTTGTGTATTGTCTGGGAGGTTTGCGGTCAAAATTTGATCTGGGTCTTGGAAAATTTTGACGGGTTGGTGGTGATTGGTAGTGAGAGGGTTGAGCGTTATAAGCTTGGTAAACAGGTGCTGGCTGAGAATATTTGGGTGAGGTAGGGTTGATATGTGAGAGGTGGAGAGGGTTGGTAAATAGAAGGTGGATAGGAGGGTGCGGGTGCTTGGTAATTCGGGATGGGTTGATATGTAAGTGGAGGTGATGGATAGGTGTGGTATTTTGGTGGTGATTTGGCTCCCTGTGCGACTATCACGACACTTACATCCTTCTTTTTGGACGTGCCACCAGTCTGCAAAGCCTTATTGGTGGCTTGCAGGGCTTCAAGATTTGTAACCATACCATTCTTAATGCCCTCTTCGATTCTTTCTCCAAGTTTGATGATATCGGAGAACTTCTGACCCTTGATCAATATCAACCTCTCGTAATATTGGGGATCCTCAGCCCGGATGAAGAATTTATTCATTTTCTCCTCTTCTAGGGCCGGCCTGATCTTTGTAGCTTCTGACCTTCAACGAGTGGCATACTTGCAGAATGTTTCGGTGGGCTTCTTCTTCAAGTTCTGTATATAGAATACATTCGGTGCATTCTCTATATTGAACCGGAATCTATCCATGAAATCCGATGCCATGCTTACCCAACTCATCCATTTCTTGGGTCCTGGCTGATGTACCAGGATAGTGCATCTCCTTTCAGGCTCCTCATGAAGAGCTTCATACGGATCTTTTCATCCCTTCCAACTCCAACCAGCTTATCGCAATATGTCCTCAGGTGGACTCTGGGATCTCCTGTTCTATCAAACATTTCGAACTTGGGAGGTTTGTACCCCTCCGGAAGTTCAACATCTAGCTGAATGCATAGGTCTTCATAATTTAGCCCTTCAGTACCTTTGTTACCTTCCACGCCCTGAACTCGGCTGGTTAACTTCTTGAGTTCTGCCGCTAAGTTCCTGATAAGGGAGTCCTTGTCATCGGACTCAGGTGCATTTGAGATTGGTCGGGGTACAGTATCCACACAAATAGGAGTGTTGTGGAGATGGTAATTGGTGGTGTTCAGTGGCTCGGGAATGAGTAATGGAGTGTTGTTGGGAGTGTGGCATATGTTGCAGTGTTAGGTGGTTGTGGGGTAGTTTGTGGAGGTGCGGGATTCTGGGTGTTGACATCAGGAGCGGTGAGGGAAAATGACAAGTTCACCAAATTCCGAACCTGATCCAGTTCTTCTTGAAATTTCAACAGCTTTTGCTCATTTTGCGTAGCAGTTTCCTTAGCAACCGGGGTACCCTGAGGAATCTCAATCTCCTTTCTGGCGCTTGTATCTCCCATTTTACCTTTGTTATTGTTTCGGACGGGACTCGGAGGAAGTGGAGGTGGAGGGCCCTTGGATCTTGTGGAGTATGCTAATGGTGCCAGAATGCATGAACTAACCTTTGGGGAGGGGAATAAAAAATAAAAGAAAAACAAAAAGGTAACAAGTTAGTGCGGGTCATGAGGAAATGTTTTTGCAGTATTTAAACACGTTGTGCGGAAAAATATAAATCGTGTCCTAGTTTTTACCTCGTTGTGCCCGATGTAGGACTAACGACAAATAGTTTTGGAGAACTTATAATGCTAAATGCCTCATTTTATTGATAAAAATAAGACGAATCCAAAACGAAGCTAAATGACAGAAAGTAAATGTCACTCGTAGCCATTGGCCTTATTACGTCATTAAGTCAAAATAAAGGACTCTTGACTACTACGTCCCAGAAGGATCTTCCCCAGATTTGACATCTTTGTCTTCATCGAACAGCTCTACCAACTCGCGTAGTCCTAGCAGCAAGTAGGCTCGGGCCAGATGTCCGCCTGCATTTCCTTCAGCATTTTGGCAATCTTTGATCCTCTTGATGAACTTTCCTTCTAGCTCTACTAGACCCTGCTCCAAATACCCTAGTTGGTTGTTGGCGCTGACAGCCATTTCTTTCCACTCCTTGATCAGTTTCTGATGGGCTTCTTGTATTTATCGATGCTCACTTTCACACTCTCGATTTCTCTTGCGCAGCTGATTATACTTAACCTGTGCTTCAGCATGCTCGTCAATAATTTTGTGACTCGAACGAATCCCGGTTGACCCATGCCATTGTCTTCTAACCAACCTGAATAATGCGGCACACAACCGGCGTGGTACCTGTCTGGCTCAATGGATTCTTTCCCCAAAACGATTTTGCAATGCCACAAATGCTGAGCTTGGCACCTGTGAGGGCTATCGTCGTCCTGGAAATCGGCCCTGAGGTGGCTTATTTTGTCGACCCTTGGTATGATTTGCTTTTTCCATCCTGCTTCATGGCTCGGAGAGGAACGTAAGGATAAGTCCCTCTCAAACCAATCAGTATGAGAAACGGCGCATCTCGGGATCGAACAATGAATTCATTCGTGGGGAACCACTCAAACATCCATTGCACCTGGTCTTCTTTTAGATTTTCGAACAATTGTACCCATCCTCTGGCGTCCTCCGGCTGAGCGAACATTTTAGGCATATAATTCATGCGCCTTGGCTGATGGAAGGCTACATGACCATCCCAATCTCTGCGTAGGATCTCTTGGTGGTATTCTCCTTTCTGGAGGTGTTCCATGAGCCAAAGCTGAAGTAACAAGTTGCAACCCTCAAAATGAATGCCTTGTTGTTGACAGTTATTCAAAGCACGGTATATCTCGGCGACGATCATGGGCACTATGCTGAAAGTTTGTCCACTAATCCTTTCCATCAAAGTCTTGGTTACCATGGCCAGTCTGGTGTGGATCCTAGCCTTCTTCATAGGGAATACGATCATCCCCAAAAAGCAAAACATGAAGACAAAGACCTTTCTATGGATATGCCCCAATGAGGTGATAGAAAAGTCATCTGAATAGGTGCGGTATGACTTGCTATGGCCATACCTCTCGTATAGATAGTCCAATGGGATGTAGGAATATGTTAGGTCTAGGTTTTTCTTTAGTACCATCATCTTAAGGAAACCCCTTCCTTTGCGGTTCTCGGGCATAAGCAAACCTGGAGTCTCCCAAGGAATTCCAGCTAAACCCCCTATTTTTTTCAAGTAAAGGAGTTATTTCAAGGTCCGCAAAGCAGAACACAGACTTGTCACTATCCCAGAACAATGTCTCAGCCTCTATGATTCTGTTGTTAGGCTGAATCTCTAGAAGAGAAGGCAGATTCCCTAAGTACTTACAGAAGAGTGTCTGATCACTAGAATGGAGGACTTTCCACCAATTCAGCAGCCTTGGATGAATGTTGGTTACCATGCCAAATCTGGGGATCTCGTGCCTTATTTTCTGCAAAACATAGTGTTAGGCCCTTACCCCCACCAGACTCGACTATTTAAACCAATAAGTAGCATAGCACTTAAGTTCTCCAAATAAATGCACAGAACATGGAGGTGTACGTTTGGGTTTCAAGGAAACCCGATCGACTTTGGACAAGGCTATCTTAATGAGTCATTATGTGGACAACATAACTGACTCAGCTAGGTTTGACCATAATGCATGTACAATTTAAATGGAATAAGGTTTCTATTGGGGTATTAGACAAGGTAACCTTGAGCGGACAACTTAAGAGGGAAAGGCATGGAACCGTCGACTGCACCGCAGATTGACTGATTTTACCGCAAATATGCCTTTGCCAAATTTGGGGGTGATAGTATTGGAAGTGCGCAACCACTCATTATAAGCGTTTCTATAGTATTTGTTTGGCACGAGTGGAATATGATGTTGAAAAAATGCAATTTACAAGAATGAAACATGTTGACATGTATTTTATCGTTCATACAATAAAGTCTACAATGATTGCTCAAAAATTACAATAGCATTGATGGAAAAGCGGTAAATGAAAGTAATTAAAGACAAAGAAACAAAAGAAACAAGTCAGTTTCAAATAAAGGCATTAAACAAAAGCTATAAAGAAAGCAATAAAGTCACATATAGAATGCAATGATAAAATCCTAAAGACATCCCCAACAGAGTCGCCATGCTGTCGACGCCCCCCTTTTTTCCCTAAAGCAGAATCGGGTTCACGACATTCGGGAAGACAACTCTTATCCCATTTGGGAATTGGGTTTTTGGAGTTTGGAGAGTCGCCACCTAATGATTATAGTGCATTAGGACACTTTTAGAAGAATTAAAGATGCAGACCACAGTTTTGGGTAAGGGCTTGAAATTATCTCGAGGGGAAGGTGTTAGGCACCCCTCAAGATCCACTAGTGCGGTTCCCGGCCATGCTATAATTGTGACTTTGAATGCAAATACGAATAGACTAACAAGTATTGCAACTACAAAGTAAGAAGCATAAAGGGGTTAAAAGGAGTGCTGAAATTCAGGAAGGGAGTAGTTTTGTTATAAAGAAATGTGCAAGTAGAGGGAAGAAATCAAGCAATTAGTGCAAGCAAACCAAAAATCGTGTGAGAAAATAGAAGTTGAAAGTGCTGCAACTTTTAAAGTTCTAAAAAAAATAACAAAAGGAGAGGGGAATCCTAGGTTTATGCATTACATGGATCATTCGCACAACACTGGTACCCAATTGTACATATAGTGTTATCGTGTAATCATCATCTCCATGTCTACCCTTCCCACCTCGTTAAGGTATTAAAGCGTGGAACAGTATCGTTTACTTATCGCATGATAATACCCGTCCCAATACTATCAGTCCCGGGGTATTAGGACTTGTAATCCTAAAAGGAAAGAAAGGGATGGAGGGCTTTGTGGAGTTTAAAGGATAAAATTCTAGCTCGACATTCAAAATAAGTATCAAATAAAGGGAAGAATAAACAAGCAAATAAGGCTCAAACAAACCCCA
>MU732598.1:2921-35397 GCA_026770625.1 Nicotiana glauca
TCCTTTAGGATTCATGATCCGTAACATCCCTAATGGTGTGTTTTCCAAAAGAAAACACCTATTAGGGGTGTTACGGTCATGAATCCCTAAAGATTAGACTAGGGGTTCTTGACCAGAATTTCAAAAAAAAATTTGAGGACTTCTGGGCAGTTTTGAAACAAATGGGTATGGGTAATGGGTAGAGGAAGCTTAGGTGCGTCTAAGGTGTTATTTTGGGGTTATTTGGGGTAAGTGTCGTTCGCCGGCAATAGGGTTCCGGCGAGACAAATTCTGATATTCGAAGAGATGGGTTAATATTCGAAGGAAACTGAGTAGAAGCGTGGAAAGAGGGGTTCATGGTGGATATGTGGTGTAAATTTGGTAGGGTTTGGCGTAGGAGGCGTTTCCCGCCGGTGAGAGTTCCGGCGAGGAGGCGGAGAAGACAAAGAGGTAAACGGTGAGGGTGACAAACTGATTTATGGTTAATGATATTTTCTCAATACATATTAAATTGTATTATTTAACCACAGCTGTTGGATCAAATGATTTTGAAGGCTCAGATTCAATTGACACTTAAACGGGTGTCGTTTGATTTAGTGACAGGGCTGGTGACCGTTGGATCTGGGGGGATCAAGGGCTAGGATTTAACGATGCCAAACGGTGTCGTTTTGATTAGTTGGGGACTGATCGGGTTTGTCATGGGTTGGGCTGACTTGGTAGGGGTGACATTGGGCCTGGGCGGGTGTGTTCTGAAAGGAATTTTGTTTGGGCTAACAAATTACAATTATAATGAGCCCAAACGATCAGCCCCTCTTTTTTGATTTTGTTTTCTTTTATTCAATTTCATTTTTTTATTTGTATTATTATTATTTTTTACTTTGTATTGTATTTTTCTGAATTTGTAAAAATTAAAACAAAATCCTAATTAAACTATTTAATCCTAATTAAACTATTTAAATCATAAAAATCAATTGTCAATTAAAACTGCATAAGCTACTTTGTAATTCTTTTTAAATGAATTAATACCTACTTAATACCAAAATGTTAAATTAAAATCCTAATGCAAATGCATATATATTTTTTATTCTTAATATGAATTATTATGCAACCAATTAACACAAAAAATGCAACAAAAAATCCTAAAAATTGTAAAATCATTTTATTTGAAACTTTTGGAATATTTTGCTTAGGGCAAAAATCACGTGCTCACACTATGTATATATTCGGGAGGGATCTTCCCTGGGTTGGATTGGCCATACACATTAGTGAGTGACTGAGAGTGTTGAGTGATTTAGCATGATGCACGGAAAGTGTGAGATAGGGAGATTGACTACTAATATGAGATTGTGAGTAAATAATTTCATCTCTGAGATACATTGAATTGAGTTGCACGATTGACATACAGGAATATAGATGCGTTTTCCTCATATTGTACGGTATCACATCATTCATGACTTATCTTACATATTGACATATAGGCATAGAGATGTATTTTCCTCATGCATTTCCAAAAATGAAGCATTTACCTTTTGAAAGCCTTTTTGGGAGAAATATAGCTTTTCAAAGTTACTCACACTTTTAGAGATTTCGGCAAAAGATTTGGGTTTACATTGATTTACTTGAAAACAGATCTATTTTTCTGGAACTGTGAATGAGTTAAGAATTTTATAAGGGTTACCGCTTTTTTTACTTTCATTATGTTGTAATGAACTATTGTTGGCTATCGGTGTTAGACCCGGCCTTTATTCCAGCTTGTCACTGCTTTCTACCTAAGATTAGGTTTGTTACTTATTGAGTGTATGGGTCGGTTGTACTCATACTAAACTTCTGCACTTTGCGTGCAGATGTTGGCTGCTGATGTTGTTGTGTTCAATGGGAGCTGGATTTAAAGACGTACCTTCATTTCGGTTGTAGCTGCCTCTTGTTCATGGTAGCCTTAGATTTATAAAAATATGTTTATGAAAATTTCGAACAGATATGTAATTATTTCATAGTAGCTTTGTAAATTCTAATCTTAGAAGCTCATGATTTGTACTGCTAGTCCTTGGTAAATGTATCAGTTTTAGACATTTCTTTTATTTAATTGTCTTATAAATTTCATTAGAATTGGTTAGTTGTTAATTGGATTACCTAGTGGGTTTGGTTAGGTGGCATCATGACTAATTGAATTTTGGTATGTGATAAGTATCCAAGGTGCATGGCTATAACCACGGAGAAGAAAATGACACAATGCCACCCAGACGCGAAAGAACATAACCAATGTGCAACCATTCATGCAACATTCAAATACCCATCATGTTCAGATCCCGCTATAAGGCCCCAATAAAACTGCACCATGTGTACACATAACCAACGGATCACAACCCCTTGTGGCGTAGAAGAGTAACTCATTGAACATATCAGATACGAGTAAAATCAATTCTTACCGAATGACATATCCCTCAATAATAGCAGTACAGAGTCAACAATCTAAACCGGTGTAGAATACACATCCTCATTAGGCATACCAATGTACTCCAAATCAACTCTGGCCACCCACAATAGATAAATAACCCTCTGAAAGTCCACAATGATTGAATCATATCACATACTATCATCTGGCTAGTTTTGGCCACAACTTCACAGTCCACAACCACAAAACAATCTATTTCTGAGAATTCCCAATCTCCAAATCCATAAAGCACACAAATCATCTTATCTAATCTCAACTCCACCACCCTAATGCCTAACACGTCTCTCCCGAACGATCAACCCATAAGGAATACTTCTCTAATTCTTTTGTGCCACATAGCAATATCTGAATATCAATAGTCTATCAACCAGTAGAATACCACAATACCATTGAAGCATCCGTAAATCAAAATACAGTGCGCCTTCTTAAATTTAAACTCTCCTCAACAAATACCAATAGTAATATCACTCACCTAGTAATCTGAAACTGTCCTTGTTGCTTAAGAATTCATCACCTTCCCTTCAAAACTGAACCATGACCTTGCACACGTAATTCTTAGCGCACACAACATACTGCATCAATCATGCCATCATGCGAAGAGTACAAGAATCTCATAATCAACTTTGAGTCACAAGAACAATATATACCCGATCAGGAAGAAACCTTCCATTATCTCATCTAGGGGAAAATCCCAATACGCAACATGTTCCTCATGCCCGTAGGAAATATCCATATCAAATCGTGGTAGAAACCATCGATAACTCTTTGAAGGTGATTGCACATAACCAAGACGATATAACTGAATCTCTCTAGCTCAACCAAGCCACGCAGGCTGCTAAAGTCCAAGAGTATCGCCACAAAATACCTGTAGAAACTCACTACAACATAAGAACCCAAAGAACCGATCCTATCCATTACAGTTTTGATCCAACCTACTACTAAACTGTCTTATTTCACTGAGTTCCTTTCGAATTGACTTCCAATTTATACTTATCCTACCAGAATACCATGATTCCTAATACAAACTCACCACAACAGATCCTAGCATTAAACCACACCGCCCTAAGGCCCATAGCCGTTGTATTCTCTCTTAAGCACCCCAAAAGTACCATAATCGAGACACCCACTCTGAAGAGAACTTTTGTGAATCTAAAGCCATTTTTGCTACCTTACTAATACAAATACATAGAATCTATAATGATATAGAAATATCGCAATCCCCAATACCATTTGAGGTAAATCTCAGATTCTAGCTATACACACGTTCGGAAAATTCGAAATTGCCATACATAAATATTGAATCTATTAGAACCATTCTCTAAAGTCTTCCACTATGCTCAAATCTCAATAGCGCTGTCCTAAATGGGCCAAACGTCATGTGCCCAATTAGCACAACAACACCCAAGAAAGTAACTCGAGATTAAGATCGAGGGTGACTCGAGTTAAGGAATATATGGATACGGGTTATGTTACACTTTATGGGTATATGGGATTCATGGAATGATTGAGCTATTATTTTGGAAATGGTAGTGCGCATGAAGTAGGACTTTGCTTAGACGCGTTAAGGCGGGTTTACTTCTTTGGGTGTCATCGTAGTAATGGGGCACAAGACATTTGGCCCATTTAGGGTGGTGCAATTGAGATTTGAGAATAGTGGATGACACTCGGGAATGGTTCTAATGGATTCAAGATTTATATGTGGCAATTGATAATTTCAGATTAGTATATGGCTAGTATCTGAGATTTGCATTGGATGGTGTCAAAACTCGTGGTATTTCTATATCATTATGGATTCTACATTTCAGTATTAGCAAGATAAGAGAAATAATATTAGATTCATGGAAGGTATCTTCAGAGTGGGTGTCTTGATTGTGGCATTTTTAGGGTGCTTAAGAGGAAATACAATGACTTTTGGGCCTTAGGGTGGTATGATTTTACTTTAGGATCTTGTAGGTTTACTTTGGGTTAAAGATCATGGTGTTCTGGCAAGGAAAAGTGTCAACTTGAGGGTAATTCAAAAGGAAATAGGATTGTTTCATAGTAGGTTGGATCAACACGGTAGTGAGTATGATCGGTTCTTGGGGTACTTATGATGTGGTGAGTTTCTACAGGTTTTTCGTATCAATGCTCTTGGCTTTGGTAACCTACGTGGCTTGGTTGAGTTAGAGGGATTCAGTTCTAATAGCTTGGTTATGTGCAAATAGATTTCAAAGAGTTCTCGATAATTTCTATCACGGTTTGATGTGGACATTTCCTACCGGCATGAGGAGCACGTTGGTATTGGGATTTGCTCCTGCATGGGATCAACGGAAGGTTTCTGACTGACCGGGTATGTACTATGCTTGTGACTCAGGGTTGATTATGTGATCCTCATATTTATCATATGATGGCATAATTGATATGGTGTGTTGTATGGGGTTTAGATTTACATGTGCAAGGTCACATGTCAGTTTTGAAGGGAAGGTCATAAATTCTTAGGTAATGTAGACGTTTTCAGATTACTAGGTGAATGAAAGTACTCTTTGGTATTGCTAGATGAAAGTGTCCATTTCTGAAGGGTGCACTGAATTTTGACTTATGGATGCTTCATTGGTATTATAGTACTTGCTTGGTTAATCGAATGGTGATATTTGGATATCTACTATGTGGCATGGGAGAATTATAGAAGTATTCCTCATGGGTGATTGTTGATGAGAGATGTGTTATACATTGAGGAGGTGGAGTTGGGATCTATGGATTTGGAGACTTGGAGTTCTTAAGAGCAGATTTTTTCATAGTTGTAGACTGTGAAGTTGTGGCCAAAGCTATAGTATGTGTTATGATTCAATCACTGTGGACTTTTGGAGGGTTATTACCTATTGTGTGTGGCCAGAGTTGATTTAGGGTCCATTGGTAGGCCTAATAAGGATGTGTAGGGTCGAATTGATTGACTCCGTACTTGAGGGATGTGCCATTATGTTAGTGTTGAGCTTATTCGTGTTCTGATATGTTCTATGAGTTACCTTTCTATGCTATGAGGGGTTGTGATTCATTAGTTATATACACACATGGTGTGGTTCTATTGGGTCCCTATAGCGGAATTCGAGCGAGATAGGTATTTTGATGATGCATGATCGATTGCACATTGGTTATGTTCTTTCGGGTTAGTCTGGAATTGCGTAATTTGCTTCTCCGTCGTTAGGGTTATACGCCTTATGTACTTGATGTTGAGTTGCGTGTGGTTATTGATGTTGAGCAGGTGGCATGAGGTATTTAATATGGATCCGTGTTTGGATGGGGTCATGCATTGCTGCGGGGTTATGCTAAGACATGATCCTTTGTGTTAGACTTGTGTGTCTTAGTTCCACTAGGTATGATGGGTTCGTAGAATTTCGGTTGTGGTGGTGTTTGTTAAGCTTGCAGGACGGTTTTCTCATTTAAGTCATTCTCTATTTTGGGTATATTTGAATTGTTGCTTATTTGTGTGCGAATTTCAAAGTTTATGATTCTAGGTATTATTGGATGGCTTTTTAATAGAATAGTTGTGCTTTATGGTGTAAGGTTATTGGAGCTAGAATGGATACTATCATACTGGATTAAAGTATCTATGGAGGAATAATATCGGAAGTCAGCTTAGAACTTGGCTTTGGTATCTAACATAAGAGAGAGAGCTCTATGACATGTTGATATGATTAGTGGTTAAGAGTTTTTGTATGTCTCTTTAATCATTGACAGTGTACAAAGGTTTAGGACAAGATTTTAGCTGATATAAGGTTTGTTACCGGTGTCGTTTTGGTTATCGAGCAGCTATTACGGACGAAAGTTGTTGCTACGAGTATTTGAGTTATGTGGTGTATCATGTGATTGTGTCTTGGGTTATGGTTACATCTTGGTGCAACTTGTTCCAACTTATACAGAGTTTAGATGTAAGATGCGGATATTATAGGAAATTCCGAATGTTGGAGATTGGGTTGCAAGGTTTACGGGCTAAGGTTGAAGTAATGATCTTGAGTATATTGTATGGTTGGTCATATATAGAATAGGGTGACGTGGGATACCCACCTGGTATATGCATGGTAAGGTTACACGGCGGTTTGATGGCTTTGGAACAACTCTTGGCACGTTCGAGGACGAAAGTATGTTTAAGCAAGAGAGAATGTAACGACCCGACCGGTCATTTTGAGCATTTGCACTTCACTCGGTAGTTTAAGGACATGAGTATCTCCATATGATTTATTATCACTTGTGTGAATCGTCGGTTTTGGTTTTCAGGTTATTCAGAATTGATTTGGAAGAATGATTCTCAACTAGAAAGCTATAAGTTGGAAAAGTTAACCAAGTTTGGCTTTTGTGAATTTGACCCTAGAATGGAGTTTTGATGGTTCTTTTGGCTTCGTTGGGTATTTTTGACATAGGACTGTGTCTGAATTGTGATTTAGAGGTTTGTGGTTGAATTTGGCTTGAAATGACGAAAGTTGGATTTTTTGAAAGTTTGGCACGGAGTGAATTTTTTATATTACGTTCGGAGTATGGTTCCAGGAATTGGAATAGGTTTGTTATGTTATTTGTGACTTGTGAACCCGGTTGATTAGGTATGTTTCTGCGCAGGTTTTGGAAGTTAAAGGTTCAAAGCTCATTGATTTTTTATTTGAGGTGCAATTCATCATTTATGTTGTATGATGTGATTTGAAGTTTCGAATAAGTTTGTATCGTGTTGTTAGACTTGTTGGTATATTCGAACGGGGTCCCGAGGGGCTCAAGTGAGTTTCGGACGTACTTCAGATCATTTTCATTTCATGTTGCTTTGCTGAAGATTTCTAATTTTGGTGTTTCCGCATCTGTGGAAGAATGGGCACATATGCGAGTCTGCAGATGCAGACAATTGGTTGCAGAAGCGCAAGAAGGATTGGCTGGAATAGACCGCAGAAATGAAGTTCTTGATCGCAAAAGCGTGTTTGGATTTGCACTTATGGTTGTGCAGAAGCAGATGGAGATCCGCAGGTGTGAGGGTTCAGCTGGATAGTAGAGTTCGCAGAAGCAGAGCTAGTGTCACAGAAGCGACGCTGCAGAAACGGCTCATGTGTCCGCAAAAGTGGAAATGGCTGGGCGGAAGCCTTTAAATCGAGGGTTCAGATGGCTAGTAGAGTCCGCAGAAGCGGAGCTCGTGTCACAGAAGCGACTCATGTGTCCGCAAAAGTGGAAATGGCTGGGCGGAAGCCTTTAAGTCGAGGGTTTTGCCATTTTGTTCATATTTTGAGATGTAGGACTTGAATTGAGGCGATTTTGGAGGCAAATTTCATCACAAGGACTGGGGTAAGTGATCTACACACGATTTTGATTATATTTCAAGATTTTATCTTCATTTTTGGTAATTGAATCATGAGTTTTAAAGAGAAATTGGGGAATTTTGTTTAAAACTTCATAAAGTGAATTTTTAAGTTTTCAATGTCGATTCAGAGTCGGATTTGAGCGAAAATATTATGGATCGACTCGTAATATAATGGGTTGTCGGGTTTTGTAAAGTTTGTCAGGTTTTGTGATGCGGGCCCAAATTTGTCTTTTTGCTCGATTTTGGATTTTTAATTAAATGTTCGGCCTTTATAATTTGAAATTGTTTCCCAGGGCATTAATTGATGTATTCGAGTTGCTTTTGGCTAGTTTCGAGTCGTTTGGAGGTCAGTAAGTGGATGATGGCAGTGTAGAGCACCGTTTGGCTTGCTCGGTACTAGATATGGCTTGTTCGAAGTAAGTAACACTTCTAAACTTGGTGCTGAGGGTATGAATCCCCGAATTACGTGTTATGTGTTTGGTGTTGAGGTGACACACATGCTAGGTGACGAGAGTGTGGGCGTGCACCATGTGAATAGTGACTTTTTTATTCTTGTGGTACTGTGTAGTCACCTATTCTTATCTGTAACCATGAAATCTCTACTTACTAAAGCTGTTAAGCTGTGATCAAGGTTAGAAACCATGTCTAGGCTATATGCTTATTCTGTTGGGACCCACCGAGGTCATATTGTTGTTTAATTATTCGTTTAAATTGCAATTTCATATTCAATGATGTTCATATCTCAGTCTCTATTGCTATTATTGACACATCATATCATCATTTTGGGATAGTTTCATGGCATTGTGAGCCCGAGATACTGGAGAGATTGGTGACTAAGTGAGACTGTGGGTCTGAGTTGTGAGTGATATATTTATATATGTGGATCTGGTTTCACGCCGCAACAAGTATCATTGTTTTATGCGATTATTGGCTTGATATATTGCTTGGAGTGAAGGAGCCTCTCTGGAATCTGAACACACCCCAGTGATCGTGGTTGATTTATATTGAGGGATGGATATTCCCTGGATATGGATCTTGTCCGAAGCATTTATTTTTGGGGACGGATCTTTTTCGAGCTAGATTGGCCTTACATAGTACTAAGTGACTGACTAACATTTGCAATGTATATATTCGGGATGGATCTTCCTTGGGCTAGATTGTCCATATACTTATTGGGTGACTGAGCATGTCGAGTGATTGAGCATGATGAGTGGAAAGCATGAAACAGAGAGATTAAGTACTCTGAGAGTGTGAGTACTTGAGTTTATCTCCTAGATACATTGCACGGGTATGCATACATGACATACAGACACAGAGATACATTTTGTCTCATGCTGTATGGTATCACGTCATTCATGACTTCTCACACATATTGACATATGGGCATAATGATGTATTTTACACTAGTTAGCTGGAAAGAAAATGAAACACCTTATTTATTATAGAAAGGATTATTATGAAAATTTACTATTTTCTAACTTACTCATATTTTTGACGATTTCGTTCATGGATTTGAGTTTTCACTGATATACTTGAAAAGTAGGACTATTTTTCGGGAAACTATGAATAAGATGAGCAATTTCTCTCTGAATTATTTCTTTTATTACTTGATTTACGTTGTTATTAATTGTTGTTGGCTCTTAGGGTTGGACCCGACATTGTTCCAGCTCGTCACTAATTTCAACTTAAGATTAGATTTGTTACTTATTGAGTATATAGGCTTGTACTCATACTACACTTCTGCACCTTGCGTGCAGATGTTGACTGGTAACGTTGATGTGATCGATAGGAGCTGGATTTGAAGATGTACATGCATGCCGGTCGTAGCTGCCTCTTGTTCATGGTAGCCATATTTCTATCACGCCCCAAAATTCGAGGAGCGCCGCTGAGTAAACCCGACCGAGCAAGCCTTATAGGTCACATTCTACCCAAACTAACTCATCAATAAATAGGAGATGGACTCCATTAATCAAATTCAATAAACATATCATTATCGATTTCCATTTTATTTTCATTAGCAACTTCATTCGCCATTTTAAAGGTATTACAAGTTTTATACATCATTGCCAAACATAATTATTTCTATTCTAAATTCCCATGCCCGACACTACCCACAACCTGTCTACGGAGCCTTTAAATACAGTTGAAGAATAATATGGAAATGCCGGCAACAAGGCTCCGGATATACCTTACACAAATACAAAAATAGATTCCGGAAGAAAGGCGTCATGGGCCACACATGGCCCCGAGAGGAACAAGGCTCACCAATTTAGCTGACGGGAAAGGAAGGAGTGCTACTGTCGGTGGACTGGAGTACCTGCTATAGAACCACCTACAATCATAACACGAATGTAGCACCCCCGGCAAAAGGGACGTCAGTACATTTGAATTATACTGGTATGTATTAAAAAAACACCATTTTACTAGAAAGAACTACCAAGCAATGACAAGTAAATCACATAGATGAATCAAATATGCAAATCATAAAATCGTTCACATAGTTCCCATAACTTAGTTTGGGGCATTCCTTTCATACGTTCATCACTGTTTTCAATACCACCGCTATCTTAAGAGGAGTCCAATCAGGATCCAACCGGCTAGGTTGACTCATTTGAGGCATGTATCTCAATCACTATATCATTTCCTCTATCCGGAGTTCAATATCAGTATATTACCACCATGTGTGCGGCATGGTGTCCGATCACGACCCGATCGGCTAGGTCGCCTTATCTAGGCATTGTTCCTTTCCCATTAGTCATCATATATGATTCTTTATTTCAAATATATCAAATCAATTCCTTGGCACTTAGGGCCACCATTATCACATTGTTTTCCATTTTCAATATTCATCCTGCAAGTTGTGATCATAGACATATACAAGAGTAGTTTAAGTTGCAAGCACAGGTAAGTGAGCACATAGCTAGCATGAATAATTCTCAGTTTCAATTTTTGACCTATAGACTAAGCATTTCGACACATAATTGTATTCTTCATACTTTTCTAAATTTTCAAGAATGGTACATTACATCACATTGAGGCACATCCTTCACGTATATGTGTAGATAATTGCAAATCAATTAATGTGCAATAATAATCAATACATCAACCAGTTCAAACCTTACCACAGTTTCGTTAACACCCACGTAGCTCAATTTCTAAAAAAAAGGGGGTTTTAGCCATACATACCTCAATATAGCTTCCCTTACTCTTTACCAATTTCCGAAACTCTTATCGCTTTGATCTATTATGTAAGAATTACAAATTAATCTGAGAATTAGAGACGAGGTTGTGATTCTAGCTTGGTTCGTGCATAATATTAAACACTAAAGGTGCATTATGACCTTAGGCCCCTTTTGAGAGAAATTTCTATCCTTTTATACCCCAATTTCTCCCATTTTAGTTTACTAGCTTCCAATACCCTAAGTTTTGGACATGCATACAAGGAATTAATTCTTATACCCATGAATTACCTTACTATTGACCCCTTATAGCTGAGTGTAGAAATAATAACTGAGGTGATGAAGCTTTACCTCTTGAGATGAAAATTTAGTGTCCTTGATTGATTATCTTCAAGGGCTCAACAAGGTTTCACAGAGTAATTTGGTGGGGGAAAATTTTCTCTCACTTAGACCCCTTTCGCCCACTCTAGAAATGTCCAGAAAATTGCTCAAAATGAGCTATAATACCGAATATAACGATAGGGGCGTCGGGTTAAAAATTAGAAAATTGGAGCCCCAAGTTGGATCTGCGATCACATATTGGGCCGCAGATTGGATCGCAAAAAGGCTCCCAAAACCTGGTCCTTCTGCTTGGGTATGCGACGGAAATGCGGTCCGCATACCCATTCTGCGGTCGCATTATGCACTGCAGAATTGACCTTCACAAAATCCCAAGGAAATTATGCGATGACTATGCGATCCGCATATCGGTTATGCGATCGCATAGTGGACCGCATTTTTACCCTCAAATTAGCTAACACCCTAACTCACTCTGCGGCGGAAATGCGGTATGCATACCTAATATGTTACCGCATTTTGAACCGTATATTTGCACTTTTCTAGAAAACTTGATCCTTGATTTTTCAATGCATAGTTTAGCTCAAAGGGTCCGAACACATTCCTAACCCATATTCGGAGCTTAACACCATGAGCTACTAGGAATGAGCAAAATTTTCTTTTTTTATGGGGCCTTACATCCTCCCCCACTTAAAATCATTCGTCCTCGAATGAGGACCTTGAAAATAGGTTGGTTTTGAAAACATGTTATGCAGACTCCCAAACTCTTCACTAACTCCCTTATTTTTAGAAAATATTGCCAGAATTTCCTTGTAATTTAGACATATCCACCTTTCAGAGAGCCCCCGAAACACAATTCCAAGCACCTTCACACAATTACAACCATCCCTGCAGTCGGTATACAATTCATTACCTCAACAATTGCACAAATTCAATTACTTGCTAAATTTTGCACATAAATTAGTCACTTCCATGAGTTCCACATAATCTAACCACTTCAACATACTATATGCATATAAGTAATTCATTACCAATATACACTACCATTAGTTGTTTACTTATCACAAGAGTCTTTATAAAACTTTCATTTACCAAAGAGAGGTTGACATGACTTAAGACTGTCACAACACCTATAATTCTTGCACAACTTAAGGAATTTCAATAGCATCTAGGAAGGAACCAATTTGAACACAATATTAGTTTGTCTTAGAGATAAGAGTTCGCACCGAACAGTTACTACTAGACTTGTTCAAACAGATGTGGATACTTTTCTTTCATTTCATTTCATCTTTCACTTCCCATATGGCTTCCTTAACTCGATAAAGCACCACCATATTTATCTATCAATGACAAGAACCTCAGCATTACAAACACTACTTTATCACGATGATACATGGGTGTGGACCACACATTTTTAAATCATATCACCTAGAAGGTACCTTTCAAATCAAAACCAACTGCTATGCAATCAAGAGAAAATATTTTATTTTCACAACACTCTCGGCCTTCAATGACCTCTTATATCTACATACTTCGCCAGAACACATTCACCGGGGCAATTTCGACCCCTAAACTTACTTAACAAGGATAACAAGTAGATATTTCGCATAAGCTAACTATCTACTAACTTCACCTTCAATAGTTTCCACTGGAATCATACACAATTGATATCCACCTACTTTCTTAGACATAGACATGTGAATCCACAAAATATATGGCGAACAACTATGGGGACACTCCGTACTCCTAGTGCGGCCTAATGTGGAATACACTTATGCAACCTTTATTATCAACTCACATAACATCTTCAGGGGAAAATATTGAGAATAGCCTGCTCACCCTCCAAACTCTAAATCTCTAGGCGAACACTCACACTAAACCCTTGATGACCTTCAACAATTACTCTAAGATGTGCTATCATAAACTGACCATAAAATTACCTATCAAATATATATGTGATCACACTGTGAAGCTTCATCTTTGACTCGTCTTAACTTATAATACCCAATGGATCTAATACAATGAGGAACAACAGAGTTCAAGATCAGGCTGGAGTTATTCAGGAATCCATTAATGCAGTGAGTATAGTACTTTCTGAGGTTATATGCTAAGGGACATGAAAGTCACAACTAACAATGCTAACATGGTTGATTACTGTGACGACGTCAATTATTATAAATATGAGGCATAGGGGTAAGTAGTACATTGTCAATAGGAATCATCAAGGAGGAATATTTAAGTACATGATCCAGTCATTTCCTAGGGTAAAGGGAAAATCAATTCATGCTCTGGTACCTTGAATGCGATATGGGATTCAAAATACATGAAGTGGAATTACACTTCTGACGTTAGCTGACATAAGGAATCTATTCCGCAAGCCCATGAGGATGAAAATGAAGTTAAAACACTTATGAGATTATCATATCTCAAACAGCTTAACCCTCCCTGACAATTGAACCTATATGAGAGAACTAAAGGTGTGACAACTTGTCTTCCAAATCAATATTCTCATGATATGTGCAAAAATCTGAAGGCATCTAATCTCACCCCTTTCACGAGTAAAACCACATAGCTCGGACATCTAAATATTGGGATGAAATCATGTACTGGTTAGAGGCATTCTAATGGTTAACATGATGCTTCGAGGAGAAAGATATCTAAACTCCCCTCACATCTCAATGATATAGTCAATTATTCTAGAAGTTGAGTGATAAGAAAGCCATGTAACCCATCCAATCCGACCCATTTAAGAATTTGGAAAAAGGGGACGCACTTTGGTTTGAAATCAGGGCAATTTCAGCCTAAGCTTAAAGGAAAATCATTACTTTTGAAACCCATGAGACAATCCCTCATAGTCCTAGAAAATCAATAACAATGGAGAGAAGGTACTTAAAACCATTACGAGTTGGTAAAAAACAAGACCTCAAAGTGCCCACATGGATAAGTTCAAAAGAATGAGGCGTCTTAATGCATTTATCGAGGAGAAGTAACCTAGGTTATCTAGTCACATGGATAAGCAGAGCAGATAAATGGTTGTTAGAAGAACATCTACAAAGAATACCAGCAATATTTATTTATTCCAACTAAAGGAATATGTCCCTTTCCTTAATGCTACAAGACTTCCTCTTTGATGCCATGAAACGTAAATGAATTTTACAATGAGAGTTATCAGATGAAATAGATGGTAGTGTAGCAAAACTAATGAGCACCATTGGAACCAACAAGCTTAAACTAAGTTGAAGATATTAGAAGTCCATAGTAAAAGGGGGATTTACCCACTTTCAGTGTCCTTTTAGAAAAGGGTACTTGTAGAGTATAAAAATGATGTGAATTTAATCGAATTGTATAGTTGGATGATTAGTCAAGACATTGAGATAATATTGCATTGAAGATTACGGGTAAACAACAAACCATGCAAGACAAATGAAAAGAAAGTGAAAGAGCCTAATGGAAGTGACCTTTATATTATATCCACAAGGAAGGGTGGTAATATAAAGCGATTACGAGAAGCTACATTTTTTTGAAAGAAGATCTCTGTATGAAGTCACGTGATGTATAGCTCTATAATTCAAAAATCCAATTGTGTTTAGCAACTCAACTTCATAATGAAGCATTACAACACACTTCTATACAACCAGCTATTACAAGCCACATTGGGAGATGCTATAAGACTTGACTGAGAGAAAGGTTTTGACATATGAATGTGTTACTAGGTGTATTTCTCCTTTGTCAACCCAAAACCTAAAGGCGAGAGCTAGACTGATAAGCAGACCATTGGACTAGCACAAGTGTAGATAATCCATTATCGGAAAGAGATCATTCAATTTCAGTAACTGCGTCATGCTATCTACCCTTGATGAACTTGAAGTGATATAAAAACCTAATGAGATAGTATAGAATAATCATGGAGGGTTTACAAATGTTCATAATGAGTTCTTCATGGATTTTGACTTGAGAACTACCCATATGCTAATGAAACACAGAAGAACATGAGAAACAGACGTTGTGCTATAATAACTCCCAAAGGTGTGCTTGGTCTTGACGGAGAGCCTAGTAAGGGTCCTTACGAGACATAAAGTTTTACAATGACTTATAGAAGGATATGTTCTCTCATGGTTATCGAACAAGTGTGGGGAAACTAGCACAATGAAGTCACTAACTAAAGAACACAATGAACACATGTTATGAAGGTGTAAAGAGAAAGTAAACATCTGTTATGAGCTGGACATGCTTTTGCTATATTAACTCCCAACTGCAATATACGACCATGCCACGAGCAACCACAATACTAGGACAAAGTGAGCTACTTACTGCTGGATGTCCCTAGTGGACACAAAAGTTATGGTGATGCATGATCTTCCTATGACGTGGATGTGAGGATCTCAATTTTCAGAGAGACTTTATGCACACGGTGACCATTTCGATTGACATGCACTCATGTGAGATGTTAAGATATGCTCATATGTTACTAGGTAGTGAGAAGATTTCATGATGATTTTCGCAAGAGAGTAGATTGACTGTTCAAACCATATAAGCCATATACACAACTGAGTAAAAGAGTGACTCGAGAAAGATCACAATGCTGGGATGCTTTGCATGGAACTTGACACCACATAGGTAAACTTTAAGAAGGTGCATGTATAGGCACAAGCGAGTAGATTATGTCCATTTAAATAAAAAGATTCTGTAAGAAATTCATCGGATATAGTCCCTTGGTGAGAATTTAGGAAAAGCAAGTGGGAAGTATCATTCCTAGAGTCATAACTGAATTCAAGGGAATAATTATAGAACTTAATTTCACAAGAATGTAAATAAGAGAATTCATAATAGAGTGGATTCACGAATAGTGCGTCTCGTTCGAAGAGTCGATACACGCAATGTTTTGTTATTCAAAACCTTGTTAAGAGCACGTTTATGTGAACTCTTCAATATGGATGTACATATACAATGAGTAGGAATTTTCATTTGACTCCCTTAATGACTTTAGGTTGATAGGGCAATAGCTTAATCGATACCCCTCCACTCCGCATCCCTAACGTACGTAGGTAACATACTGATATACTACATGAACTGATGGTGAAGAGACATAAATAGGCACAAGGACACTCCCCTCTTAGCGATATGTTCTACCAATCCCTCCACAGCTCAATATATTCTCCTAACAAGTCCTTAGGCAATCCAATTGGACTCAATGGTGGGATCAATTCCTCATTACATGCTTCAAACTCGCAGGTTATGCTATCAAGGTTACCAATCTTGAGAATAAGACTTAGAGAGGAAATCAACTCCTTAACTTGAGCTCTGTCACATGATTGGAGTATCAAAGAAGGGTGAAATTCCTAAATGTCCGAATAGCCTCCAACTTATAGATATGGTCGACAACACACCGATAAGAAGGACTTTACTAGACACGGCTCCGAGACATCATAGGATACTTTAAAACCTTAGGCTCTGATACCAAGTTTTTCACGCCCCAAAATCCTAGGAGCGCGACCGACGCTCAACCAGTAAACCCGACCGAGCAAGCATGATAGGTCACATTCTACCCAAACTAACTCTTGAATAAATAGGAGATAGACTCCATTAATAAAATTCTATAAACATATCATTAGCGATTTCCATTTCATTTTCATTAGCAACTACATTCTACATTTTTAAGGTATTACAAGTTTTATACATCATTGCCAAAAATCATTATTTCTATTCTAAATTCCCATGCCCGACACTACCCACAACCTGTCTACGGAGCCACTAAATACAATTGAAGAATAATATGGAAATGCCGGCAACAAGGCTCCGGCTATACCTTACACAAATACCAAAATAGACTCCAGAATAAAGGCAGTATGGGCCACGTAGGGCCCCGAGAGGAAAGGGGCTCACTAATTCAGCTGAAGGAAAGGGAAGGAGTGCTACTGTCGGTGGATTGGAGTACCTGCTATAGAACCACCTACAATCATAACACGAATGTAGCGCCCCCGGCAAAAGGGACGTCAGTACATTTGAATTGTACTGGTATGTATGAACAAACCACCATTTTACTAAAAAGAACTACCAAGCAATGACAAGTAAATCACATTGGTGAATCAAATATGCAAATCATAAAATCATTCACATAGTTCCCATAACTTAGTTTGGGGCATTCCTTTCATACGTTCATCACTATTTTCAATACCACCGCTATCTTGAGCGGAGTCCGATCACGACCCGACCGGCTAGGTTGCCTCATTTCAGGCATGTATCTCAATCACTATTTTATTTCCTCTATCCGAAGATCAATACCAGCACATAACCACCATGTGTACGGCATGGTGTCCGATCACGACCCGATCGGCTACGTCGCCTTATCTAGGCGTTGTTCCTTTCCCATTAGTCATCACATACGATTCTTTATTTAACATATATCATATCAATTCCTTGGCACTTAGGGCCACCATTATCACATCGTTTTCCATTTTCAATATTCATCTTGCAAGTTGTGATCATAGACATATACAAGAGTAGTTTAAGTTGCAAGCACATGTAAGTGAGCACATAGCTAGCATGAATAATTCTCAGTTTCAGTTTTTGGCCTATAGCCTAAGCATTTCGACACATAATTGTATTCTTCATACTTTTTAAAATTTTCAAGAATGGTACATTACATCACATTGAGGCACATCCTTTACGTATATGTGTAGATAATTGCAAATCAATTAATATGTAATAACAATCAATACATCAACCAGTTCAAACCTTACCACACTTTCGTAAACGCCCACGTAGCTCAATTTCTAAAAACAAAAAGGGAGTTTTAGCCATACATACCTCAATATAGCTTCCCTTACTCTTTTCAAATTTCCTAAACTCTTATCGCTTCGATCTATTATGTAAGAATTACAAATTAATCCGAGAATTAGAGATGAGGTTGAGATTCTAGCTTGGTTCGTGCATAATATAAAACACTAAAGGTGCATTATGACCTGAGGCGCCTTTTAAGAGAAATTTCTATCCTTTTAGACTCCAATTGCTCCCTTTTTAGTTTACTAGCTTCCAATACCCTAAGTTTTGGACATGCATGCAAGGAATTAATTCTTATACCCATGAATTACCTTACAAAAGACCCTTTATAGTGGAGTGTAGAAATAATAACTGAGGTGATGATGCCTTACCTCTTGGGATGAAAATTTAGTTGCCCTTTCTTGATTATCTTCAAGGATTCAACAAGGTTTCATGGAGTAATTTGGTTGGGAAAAAATTTCTCTCACTTAGACCCTTCTCCCCCACTCTAGAAACGTCCAGAAAATTGCTCAAAATGAGTTATAATACCGAATATAATGATAGAGGCGTCGGGTTAAAAATTAAAAAATTGGAGCCCCGAGTCAGATCTGCGATCGCAATGTAGAAATGCAGGCTGCATATTGGACCACAAAAAGGCTGCCAAAACCTACTCCATTTTCTTGGGTATACGACGAAAATGCGGTCTGCATACCCGTTCTGCGGTCGCATTATGCACCGCAGAACTGACCCTTACAAAATCCCAAGAAAATTATGCGATGACTATGCGGTCTGCATATCGGTTATGCGATCGCATAGTGGACCACATTTTTAACCTTAAATTAGCTAATACCCTGACTCACTCTGTAGCAGAAATGCGGTCCGCATACCTGATATGTGACCGCATTCTAAACCTCATATTTGCACTTTTTTTGAAAATTTGATCCTTGATTTTTCAATGCATAGTTTAGCTCAAAGGGTCCGAACACATTCCTAACCCATATTCAGAGCTTAACACCACGAGCTACTAGGTTTGAGCAAAAAAATGTTTTTTTACGGGGCCTTACATATTCTTAACAATCTGTTTATGTACATTTCGAACAAATAATGTATTTATTTCATACCAGCTTTGTATATTCTAATTTTAGAAGCTCATGATTTGTAATATCAGTCCTTGGGAAATGAATAAGATTCAAATATTTTCTTTCATTCAATTGTCTTATTAATTTCATTGAAATTGAATAGTTGTTAATTTGCTGAACTAGCGAGTTGGGTTAGGTTCCACCACGACTAGCTGTATTTTGGGTCGTGACACTTGAACACATTCACACTTCATTTGTACATTGATTAATTTTTTACTTATTTACTTGGTTATTTCTCGTTGCCATTCGTTTCCACTTATCTTCACAGTTGATTGTAATTTGAATTTTTTCTGCTATTGGCCATATATTGATTTTTTTCCTTATTAGCTTTATGTCATATGGTACAAATTTACATGTCTGGTAGGTGTCTTGACCTGGCCTCATCACTATTCTACTGAGGTTATACTTACTGGGTACGACTGTGATGTACTCATGCTACGCTTCTGCACATTTTTGTGCAGAACCAGGTACTTCGAATCAAGTTGGTTTGAGACTTATGCTTTTGTGGCTGCAGACTTCAAGGTACACCTGCTACATGTTCACAAGCTCCAAAGTCACCTTCAGTTATATTTATTTTTATTATTTCCTATTACTCCAGAACTGTTTTAACGAACCGACCGATTTGAGCGTTTGCACTTCGCTTGCCAGTTATCGAGCATGACTAGACCCGTTTGATGTATTACGACTTATGTAAATTTTGGGTTTTGGTTTTCAGGGTAATCCAAATGGATTTGGAAGAACATTTCTCAGTTTGAAGCTTAAAATTTGAAAGGTTTGACCAAGTTTTGACTTATTAGCATATGATCTCAGATTAGAATTTTTATGATTTGGTTAGCTCTTTTAGGTGATTCGTCACTTAGGAGCAAGATCAGAATGTATTCTGGAGGTCCGTGGAAGGTTTAGGCTTGAATTGGCAAAATTATAATTTTGGCGTTTTTCGGTTGATAGGTAAGAATTTGGTATAGAGGTAAGAATGGAATTTCGAAAGTTGGAGTAGGTCCGTGGTGTCATTTGTGACGTGTGTGAAAAGTTCTAGGTCATTCAGACAAGGTTTGATAGACTTTTTGTTCAAAAGCAAAATTTGGAAGTTTTTATAATTCTTAGCCTTGAATTCGATGTGATTTTGGTGTTTTGATGTTGTCTTGAGCGTTTCGAAGGTTGGAAAGAGTTTGAATGATGTTGTGGGATATGTTGGCATGTTTGATTGAGGTCACAAGGGCCTCAAGGTGAGTTTCGGGTGGTTAAACGGACCAATTGCATGTTTGAGAAATTGCAGATTTGGCTTCAGTTTTGTTGCAGACTTTTTTCTCTGCGATCGCGTAGAAGGATTCGCGATCGAGTAGGTCTGTTGAGGACAACCAGGAATTTGTCTTATGCGATTGCCAATTTGGGTTTGCAATCGGGAAGGTCTGTGGATTTGGCTATCGCGACCGCGTGGCTGAGGTCGCGATCGCGAAGAAGGATTTGGGGCAGTCGTGAGGTGAAGGAATTTCTCTACGCGATCAGGTAATATTGGCCGCAATCGCGTTGTTTAGAAAGTTGTTATCGCGACTATGTTTCAGTGATCGCGTAAGGTAATTGAGGGGCAGTCCATTGTTGCGCTTCGCGATCGCGAGACAATTTTTGCGATCGCGAGACAACTTTCGCGATCGCGATAAAGGAAATATCTGGGCAGAATGCTTAAGTTCAAAATCGAGGGTTTAAGTCTAATATCACAAAAACCATTGGAGAGCTCGGGAGAAGGTGAAATTTGAGGAGATTATAAGTGGAACTATTGGGGTAAGTATTCTTCACCCATATTTGGTTTAATTCCTTGATTTAGTCTTGAATTTCATCATTTAATTTGAGAAATTAGAGTGAAAATTGGGAAAAAATGGAAGAGAAGTTTGAGGATTCTTTTGGGGATTTGAATGGGAATTTGATATCATATTTTAATGTTCTTGATAGGTATGAACTTGTGAGAGTGTAAGGATTCTATTTTTGTAATTTTTATTGGAATCCGAGATGTGGGCGCGGGGGCCGAGTTTGGTCAATTTCGGGATTTTTGGTATAAATTGGATATTTTCAAATGGGCTTTGTTCTGTTAGCATATTTTTATGGTATGAATCTGTTTTTGGCTATATTTTAGAGCATTTGGAGGCCGAGTTGAGAAGTGAAGGCATCGCGGGCTTGAGTTTGGACCGGATTGAGGTGAATAATGATTGTAAATGTTGTCCTCAGGATATGAAATCCCAATTTTACATTGTTGTGCTACTTGGAGGTGACACACACACTGGATGACGAACGTGAGGTCATGCACCGTTGGGGATTGTGACTTAGTCTGTCCCGTACGACTATTAAGTCGCGTATTTTATTGAAATTTTTATTCCTATCTTTGTGTTCTGGAAATTATTACCATATTTTGGGCCTCGTGGCAACTATTTTGAACCCTTAGGGGATTTTTACTACTATGCTTCATTATTTTTACTTCATGTTTGTACTCCGTCATGTTGTATTCTATCATTTTCATAACTCGATCATATTTACTTTGTTTTTATATTTTAAATGATATGTTGGGCTGAGCATCATATTTTACTGTTGCCCGACTGGCATGAGAGATTTCTGACTTAGTGAGGCCGAGGGCCTGTGTTGTGAGGATATTATGGGATCGGGTCGCATGCCATAGAGTTGTGGTACTGATTTATGATTATGAGGCCGAGGGCTTGATTTGTTACGCCATGAGGTGGCTTGATATGAGGCTGAGAGCCTGTTTGATTACGCTACGAGATGGCTTGATATTGCGCTTGATCCGTAAGGGGCCCCTCCCGGAGTCTGTACACCTAGTGAGCGCGGGTACCTAGTATGTTATGTGATATAACCCAAGGGGCTGATGTTGTTCCATGTTATTGCCTGAGGGGCGGTTCTCAATTTATGTTATGCCCGAGGGGCTGAGTACGAGTGCTTGTGAGGTAGCCCGAGGGGCTGGTTCTGTTGATATTATGTCTGAAGGGAGGTTTATGATACATGTTTTGCCCGAGGGGCTATTTATGTTTCTATCATGTTTATTCACTATTTTATCACTCGTTTGAAACTGTTAAAACTTGTTTTTAAAAGGTCTTTACCGAAACTAGGAATGATTTACGAAGTAAATGATTTATGTACTGTGTTGGAAATATCCTATATTTGTTGTAGCGTTTTGACCTGGTTTACGTGTTTTCTTACTGCTCAACTTTCATTTACGTTTATTATTCTCTGAGTTGGAGTACTCACATTACTCTCTGCACCTTGTATGCAGATTTAGGTATTTCTGAACCCGGTAGCGAGTGTTGATTGCTTGGAGGCAGAGCCATCGGAGTTTAGCAAGGTAGCTGCCCGACATTCGCAGCACTGCTTTTCTCACTCTTTTTTTCGTTAGACTGTATTCAGTACACGTTCAGACTTTTTCGTTGTATTCAGACTTTAGTAGATACTCGTGACTTGTAACATCCCGATATCGGGCTTGTATATTACTTCTGCACAGTTCATTTAGACTTATATTATGAAATATTTGTTTAATTAAGGCTTAAACATGATTTTTATTGATTAATGGTTAATTAGGGAGTTGTGTCGGCTGACCTAGTTTCACGATAGGCGCCATCATGACCGGGCCAATTTTAGGGTCGTGACAACAGTGATGTATTCATTATATATAGTTACTCTTAAAAGGTCTTATGACATGTACTACCAATTTTGGGGTTAAGCAACCGTTGTTTGTTTAGCTATGTTGTTGTAGATATTATTTAAAGTATTGCAGTTAAGTTAGTTAAATCCATTAATGATTAGCAGGTGCTAGGCTTACCTATTCTTATAGATTAGGTGCTATCACGACATCATGCGGAGGAAAATTGGGGTCATGACATTATTAGAGAGTCCTAAATATTGTATAAATTTATTCACGTGATATATGATGGTTCAGATGGCTATTTTAATTATGATACACAATTCAAGTAAGGGAAATATATATAACGTAAGTTTAGTTAATTTTTAATTCCTAAATAGTAGGATTTCTTACAAACAAAGAATTTTTTTTGGTTGATTTTAAAGTTCTTAATATTATGAAAAATAATTAAATTACAATCATGTTGAATGTGAAATCTATTTTTAAAGGGTAAAAATGCAAACAACATTTCATTAAGGAGCTTCGTGCTTTTATAATATTAGTTTTACGGCACGTGCGTTGCACGTATATGCTAAATAAAGCTACTCAACTTGTTATTGTATGATGTACGTGATAGCCTCTAAGTATGTATGTGTGTGTATATACAATACTCTTTCTTCTAGCGAATTGAATCACCCCTAAAAGAATTGCTAGCTTTCCAACTCAACGTATGAGAGATAAATGTTGTAATTGACATCGTCTGCGTCAATGCCCAATGGAGCAAGAGATTAAAAACAGCAAAAGAAAATTCAAAATTTTACTTTAACAACCTCGTAACTACCTTTAAAAAAAATAAAAGATAGATTTAACAATAATTTATTTACCATATATCTAACCGTAAATCCTCCCTTTGCACCGATCACAGTCTCATTTTTTTCATCGATATATATCCACTTCTTTCGTTTAGTCCACTTAACTATACTCCATATAATGTTTGTTTGGTCTCTAAATAAATTAGAAAGGTATTAGACCTGCAAGAAATATTAAAACAAAAAAAGCTCGTGTGAAAAAAAATATTTTCCTTTTGTTTATCGTGAAAATGGTAACAACAATTAAATTTATAAATGTGATTCTAAAAATATGTGATCTATTACCGAGCTAGTTTGGAAGGGTGATTAGTGCTAAATACAGAGTAAAACAGTAAAGATCGAGCTAGACAAAACGGTAACCGAATCAGTAGGGGACGTTCCCAGGCTTAGAACAAGCCAGTAGGTACCTCGGGGCCAGGCCTCGAGCCTATCCCGAGCTTGTCGGAGGTATTCGGGAAGGGGATCAGATAACAGATAAGTATATGTATGCAAGGCTTTATACCGTCAATCTTGAGCTAAATGATGAAGAACAAACGAAGAACAATAAAATGCAAGGAAGACCTCGGTGTCGAAGAACACTGATAACTTAGAAGAGAGAGAGAGAGAGAGAGAGAGAGAGAGAGAGAGAGAGAGAGAGAGAGAGAGAGAGAGAGAGAGAGAGAGAGNTATACCGTCAATCATGAGCTAAAAGATGAAGAATAAACGAAGAACATTAAAATGCTAGAGCGACCTCGAGGTCAAAAAACACTAATAATTTAGAAGAGAGAGAGAGAGAGAGAGAGAGAGAGAGAGAGAGAGAGATTATTTCTTATTGGAGAAGTGGAGCAACATCAGTCCCTTAAAAGGTAGAGTGAGTCCCCCTTATATAGGCGAGGGGACTCGATATAGCACATGTATATTAATTGTAAGAGTACAAAGATGGGACGTCTTGACGCAAGACTTCACAGCAGGTTACAGATAGACCGGCCCTGTCAGGCATAGCCATGTGCTTCAGAAACGTCTTTTCTCACCCTGACCTCGGGCTCTGCTTTCTTTGATTCGGACCTCGATGAGCCCCGAGGCTGAGAACTCGATCGTAGCCTTCCGTCCTCGGGGTCTCGAGGAAGGCTTCCAAAGTTGTTTTGATAGCGAAAATCAAGTCTTCTGATTTTTACCGCGTACACCTTTTTCAAAAATTTCACGACGTCCAATAATTTAGGGATTTAACAAAACTCATACTTATGTTTAAAACTCACCACATAATATATCCACCGAACATTATTTATGAAAATAAGTTCTACAATAATCACAAAAGATAAAAAATCATAAAAAATTAAAAATAAGTAAAATAAAAAAGTAAAAATCGATTATATTGTCACCTTTTACTTAATTCATTACTTTGAATTTATTATTTGTGATTAGTCCCATAAAAATCTTCTAGCTCTACTTGCCTCTAATGTTTAACATTGTAAATTTAAGTGCTACAACATCAACAACATTAAAAGGAAATATGCAATACATAAGAAATGAGTGCATATTTGTTTTTGAACTTAATGACATGGCCCAAGAGTCTTAGCGTGTTTATAAAATACATATACCCCATATAAGACAAAAATTTTGGGCCAATGAGGAATCTAATTCTTTAACAACAAAAAAAAGTAAAAGAAGGAAATCAAAGAAGGCTATGTCATCATCAAGTTTAGGCATAGTGAAATATGAGATGAGCATGTGCTCTTCCATGAAAGAGAAGAAATTATTTAGTTTGTCAAAGCTTAAAAGAAACCTTTATAAGTTTAACAGTTTAATTGCAGTCCTCCAATTAAATCGTTATCTGTCAATATAGTTCTTATTCTCGATGTTTCAATTCGACATCTTTGATTAAAGAAGATAATTCTTACTATTCTACCATACCCATGATAAAATTAACAGAAAACGCCTAAATATGTCACTGAACTTTCAGAAATGGCTCATCTATGCCATCCGTTAAAATTTTACTATATTCATGTCATTGCCGTTAAAGAAATGGCCCAGATATGCCATTCCTCCGTTAGTTTTCAGTTTTATCAATTTCTTTTTTTTTTTTTTTTTTTTTAAAAACTTTNCACATGTTATATATGTTGAGCACATTTTATATATAATAAATATTTTGTAAAAACATTTCAGTTTAAAAAAAAATATTATATATATAAATCGGAAAAGGCATAAAGGAGTATACAAAAGAGATTTATACATATAATATAGGTGTAGTAACCAAAGTCAAAAAGGGAAGAGTATAAAAGAGAGATTTTGAGTCAAATCTGTTGAGGATTTTATGATATGTTTATCCTTTAGTTTAAATCATTGAAGGATTGTAATTTTAATTATGGTAGTATTAAATTAACTTTAATTATTTTTTCCCTTTAAGACTATAATAATTTCAAATTTCAAATGTACTAGTAATTAATTCTAATTCATGTCGGATTAAAAATACTTTTTTTGTTTTTTCAGTTTTTTGAAAAATATTAAAAAATATTCATGTCGGAAATCATTTAGAAATTTCTATTTCTGGAGTTACTTTCTTTTTCTCTTTTGTAATTCTTTCTATTTGATTTTTGATTGTACTTATTCTATCAGTCAAATCCTTCATTTTGCTTTCTATCAGTGAAGAATTTGGCCAATTTCCAGATTCAATTTGACTAAATGATTCGTTAATTATCTGATTACTAATTAGAGAAAAAAATAATTTTTTTTTATAAAAAATTGAAAAACGATAATAAAACGAAATGCTTAAAAAAAACCGAAAAAATATTTTTCAAAAATGAAACTTTTTTTTCAGTTTTAAAGAAAACAAAATATTTTATTAAAAAGATTTTTTTCTGTTTTTACAAAAAAAAAATCAAATTTAAAAAAAAACTGAAAAAACTGAAAATTAATGGAGGAATGGCATATTTGGGCTATTTCTTCAACGGCAATGGCATGGATATAGCAAAATTTTAACGAATGGCATAGATGAGCTTTTTCTGAAAGTTCAGTGGCATATTTAGGCCTTTTCCGTAAAATTAATTACGAAAGTTACTATCTAACTTCTCTGTTCTTAAAAAATCCAGTAATTTTAGGAACTTTACCTATGAAAAATGGCAACATCAAAATATTTTATTTGAAATCCTACTTAACTCTCTTTAGTAAGGACCATTTGGCCATATATTTTGGCAATATTTTTTAAAATCTTTTTTAAAAAAATTATTTGTTCATAGATTAATGATATATTCTTGAAAATTTTCTGAAATTATTTTTTAAGTTCCCAAAATGTTGTTTAAAGTAGATTTTGGGTGAAACTTGTTCTTCCACTCACGAAACTTCAATTTTTTTTCAAATAAAATGCATGTCCAAACATAATTTCAACTTCCAAAATTATTTTTCAAAACTACTTCAAAAATTATGTTTTCAAATTCCAATTAAATCTATGTTCAAACACTAGTTAAGAGTGTGTGTTAAATATATATATATATTATTTAGAAGTGAGAGTTTGAGGGAACAAACATGGCAGTCCTGAATTGTACAAAATGAAGCGTGAATAGTACTTTATGTTTGGCCCATAGTTATTGGTGAAATAACACGTGCCTCCACTTTTGCTTTACCTTACCACGTGTAATTCATTTAAAATACTCCTCTGTTTCAATTTGCAGAGTACAGATAGATTACAACTCCTCCAATTCTTTGTCCTTCGCACACTCTGCAAGTTTAGTGAGTTTTACAATTTATCTACGCTTCTTTGGATCCTTTGTGTTTGATATTTCTCCTTTGTCTATGTTCATATTTCTTTCATGAATTCTTTCTTTTTATGATTTTTTTTTTCCTGCTTGCCTCAATTTTCTAGCGTCTATTGTGTTTATTAAGTTTTATAAATTTTCTCCCCTTCTTTTTTCTTGTGTTGTATTCTAGATTTCTCTTCTGGATTAGTTTGAAAGTTTTGTCTATTTTTGCTCGATGTTGGTTTCTTTTGAATAATTTTTTGCTAGATTTTCTACAGTCATGTCTGGTATTTCTATCTCATTTTGATATGCATGCCGGAAAGAAATATCTAGGTACATTGTACCATATATATTAGCCAGTGGCCCCATCCAGCCAAACCCTAAGTCCCCTTCGCGCTGAGCTGATGCTGGAGCAGTGGGGCACAATACAGAGAACTGTTGGACCCTCAAAAGGACAGTTGAAAATTTGATTGAAGCTGGAAGAATCATTTTTCGGGACGAGGAGGCTCCTAACATGATGACCAATCCTCTGCCTACTTACGCCAATGGGCAAGTAGTCGGAATGACTTGTGAAGATAAGAAATTTGATTCGGCACTGAAGGCCATTGCAACCGTTGCCAAGACAGAAGAAAATAAAAAAAACGGTTGCTAAGCGTGAAAGTTACCTATCAGACGGGAGTCTCGGTAGCCAGTCTTGCTATCCTTTCTGGTTTCAGATTATCTCAGGGTGTGATCCGGATGTTTTAGTCTATTGTCTTACTTTCCGATGTAAACCCTTCTCTCTTCAAAAATTTAAAAAAAAATCAAAAATCAAATGAAATTAATATTTTATTGTCCAGCAATGTCTCTTTTCTTAATCTTGTTGTTTTTCTTATTCTCTTTTCAGTTCTATTAAATGTAAATTTCAATAACATGACATGCTTGCGGACTTCATGCCTAGATCCTAAGACGCTGTCAAACTTCAAATTAATGAGTCAAGAGCCAGAATGCAAAGAAGATAAGCCTAAGGAAATAAAACAATGAGTTGGAACAGCTGAAGGAAAATTAATTCCGGATTGGAAAGGTCCGTACTTGCCACAAAAGTACTACCAAAAGAGTGCATTGTACTTGAAAACATCGAAGGAAATGACCCTGTAACAATTTCAATGCAAATGCAGCCAAAAGGTATTACACTGGATCCTCTATATAACATAAATTTTCTCCGGTTAAGATGAAGAAGGCTTTCTTTCTTAGTATCCAAATATTCAACCCTTTGCAAACTCTTTGAGCTGGTTACTCTTCTTTGATTACCTTCTTTGGAACTTGAAAGTGTTATTGAAAAAAAAATTTGAAATTGAAAAAAAAAAAGAAAATAAAAAAAAAGAAAATATATATAAAAAAGGGAAGAAAAGGCAAAGAAAATGGGAAAAAAAGAAGAAGAGAAAAGATGAAATTGAAATGAAAAAAGAAGGAGAAAACAAAGAAAAACAAAATAGAAGAAAAAACAAAATAAAAAAATAAATAAAAGTTTCCTGAACTACGTTCAACTTGATTCCGAAAGGATACATAGGTAGCCTCTCTCTGGGGTTCAGTCACACCAAAATAAAACTCCAAATTCCCCCAAAAGTGAAACTGGGGCAGGTATTATAATGGTGCGGCGATGATCCCGCCTGAATGATTCCAAAGTTGTAATTCGATCCAAATTATTTTTACCCAAATCCTTTCAAGTCTTTCCGATCAATCGGTGAAAATGTTCAAGGATCAGATAATACGGCTACTTGGATCCGATGCAATCAAAATGAGAGAAATAAAATGAGATAGTCCTATTGGTGAAAACCTATACGGGCACCATAAGGCAATGGTAAGCAGAGAAATAAAAAATGAGAGAGCCTTGTTAGTGAAATCTCGCAAAAAGCACTATAAGGCGATGGTGAGAGAAAAATGAGAGAGGTCAGCTCGTGAGAACTCGCAAAGGGTGCCCCTGATCGAAAAGAGAATCCTCACAGCTATCGGTGCCGACAAAATCCTAGCAAGGTTTCTCAAATTTTGAAGAAAACGTTGTGATGAATTTCTGAGAGTCAGACGGTTTACACAGATCAGGCATCCAGTCTAAAAGGCATGTCATGTTCATTGAAGTTCGCACGTACTCCAGATATGTCCTTCTTTCCTTTCCCCGAAAGGGACACTTCTTGTTTTAAACTCATTCTCCATTCCCTTGTTTGTTTTCTTTGAATCCTTTTCGGTCTAACTCTGTTCCGGAACTGAGACAAAGAAGGGATGACAAGAGTGATTTATAAGGCTTTCGTTTGACACGAGCTAATGTGCAAAAAGGCACCCAACCTTGTCACGGGAATTAAGTCGACCCCGATTAGCCATGGCGGTCGATGCTTCGAAATCAAAACTCTTGGAAGGAGAAAATCAAATTGAAGCGCCTATAAGACAATTGAAGTTGAAAAGGTTGAATCCCACGTGGCTAACCGCCTCGGCAATATTTGAAGAAGCCAAGGAACCCCAAATGCTCTAAAATTAAAGATTGGAAGAAAGAAGCCATAAAAGAAAGGCCTACAAAGGCGAAATAAAGTTGGAAGAGGTTAAGTCCCATGCGACTAGCCATTGCAGAAAAGTTTGAGGGGACAAAAGTTCCCCAATGTTCCGAAGAAAAAAAAATGAATGAAAAAATTAAAAAAAAAAGGAAAAAGAAAAAAGAAAAGGAAGTTAGAAAGGAAAGGCCTACGAAGGAAAAATAATGTTCAGAAGGTTGAGTTCCACCGACCAATCATCATGACAAAGTCTAGAAAAGCCGGAGTTTTCTCCAGAGACAGAAATGCAATCGGTGTTCAGGAAGCAACCAGTTGCAGTTGAAAGGGATGAAATCAAGTGGTCAAAACAATAAAAGCCACAAAACAAACCACCGTTTCAAATGAACAATTGTTCTTTGTTTGAAAAAAATTAAAACAGGTGTAATCCAAGCAACCGCGCAAGAAGTAGGTGCAACCAAAAAGAAAAAAAATGCGCAAGTGCTGAAACAACTTTGCAGCAAGGAATCAACCCAAAAGGGAAGTTTTCTCAAAATTCTTTCCTGTATTTTTACTAGAAAAAAAAAAGAAAAAAAATGAAGAGAAAATTGAAATGAAAAAAAAAAGAAGAGAAATAAGAAGAAAATTTTAAAAAAAATGATAGTTTAGAATCCCTAATATCAATCTTTTATGCTTTTCCAACATTAGGGCTCCAATCTCTGAGATGAGATTTTAGACATAGGGCCTCCATTCCCTAGTCGCCTTTTCACCAACACTAGGACTCCAATCCCTGAGTTGAGATTTTGAGACATAGGGCCTCAATTTCCCAGTTACCTTTTTACCAACATTAGGGCTTCAACCCCTGAGTTGAGTTTTTAGACATAGGGCCTCCATTCCCTAGTCGCCTTTTTACCAACATTAGGGCTCCAATCCGTGAGTTGAGTTTTTAGACATAGGGCCTCCAGTCCCTAGTCACCTTTTACCAACATTAGGGCTCCAATCCCTGAATTGAGTTTTTAGACATAGGGTCTCCATTCTCTAGTCGCCTTTAACATTAGGGCTCCAATCCATGAGTTCAGTTTTTAGCATAGGGCCTCCGTTCCCTAGTCTCCTTTTTACCAACATTTCGGCTCCAATCCCTAAGTTGAGTGTTTAAACATAGGGCCCCATTCTCTAGTCGCCTTTTTATCAACATTAGGGCTCCAATACCTGAGTTGAGTTTTTAGACATAGGGCCTCCATTCCCTAGTCACCTTTTTTTATCAACATTAGGGCTCCAATCCCTAAGTTAAGATTTTTAGACATAGGGCCTCCATTCCCTAATCACCTTTTCACCAACATTAGGGCTCCAATCCCTGAGTTGAGATTTTTAGACCTAGGGGCTCCATTCCCTAGTCGCATTTTCACCAACATTAACTAGTTTGACCTAGAGACATAGGACCGAGGTGGCCAAAAGAATGAGCCTCAGACTAGAATAAAGAAGAGAAGAAAAAGAACAAATGAATTCAATTGTTGAAACGGACAAAGATGCGGACTGCTCATGATATGATTAAAGTCACAAGCTTCGCATGTCTTGTCTTGATCCAAAGCTGAAGAAAGAACTAGCATATATAGCTGACGAGCATCAAGATTCAGATTAGAGTCTACAGCAAGAACCAGCTAAGACTCAAGATCAAGCTTCAGGAGATTTATAGATAGGAATCTTGTAACTCGTAGCTGATAGGCTTAGCTAGTTTAGCTTTTTATTTTTTCCATTTTTGGTGTACTAAGGAGTTCAGCAAGAAGTAGCAGTAATAGCAACAGCGAAAATCGCAGCTTCCTGGTAGTCCCAGCTACCAAAACTTCCAGAACTACACTAACCTGATTCCTTTATAGCCAAGGATATGTAGGCAACCTTTCAATCAAGGTTCGGTCAGGCTCTTTTCAAAAATGCATCTCATGGAGTTTCAAACGGGCAAAAATCTCTCATATTGCTCACTTTATCTTTGCCCGAAAACTCTTCATGTTTCCGAGCAAAGAGAGGCAGCTGTAAGCACGTGATTTTTACCCTATATGAAATACTTTTATAAAATCCATGAAGATAGATTTTTTCTTAATTATTTTCCATTTTTAGATTTTTTTTAATTGTTTGTATTTTATGCATGTTTGAGTTTTATTAAAATCATGACAAATAGCAAAAATATCATGCATGGCTTTTAGGCTTTATTTTTACATTCCTATGATCAATCGGTAGTAATTTGTTTTATAATAAATTGAAAATCACAAAAATTGCTTCATTTTTACACTTTTTCCTTTTATTAATTTTTTCTCTTTTAATTTAGGATTAAGTAGCTTTTATAATTTTTTTAATTAGTTTAATTTCACATTTTTAGATAACCTAGGATTTTAATTTTAAAAAAAAAAGAAAAAGAAAGATAAGAAAAAGAATTTGAGGAAAAGATTTAATTGGATATTGAGCTAGTTCTTGTACCCAAATTAGGCCTAAATTTTCCTACCTAACCCATAATTTCCAAGCCCATAATTCCTAGGTCTATACCTCTAACCTAATCCCTACCCTTATATAATAGTATCTAATCCCTAGAGAGAACATCATACCCTTAGACCCCTTCACAAAAAAAAAAAAAAAAAAAAAAAG
>MU732598.1:35478-51684 GCA_026770625.1 Nicotiana glauca
CATTCTCATCTCACTCGCTGATAACACACACACACACACATGCACACATACAAAAAAGAAGATAAACGGACTCCTTTAAAAGTTTTCAGATCTGGAATCGAAAAAACTTGAAAGTAGAGGAAAACATTATAAGGAAAAGGTATTACAACACCCCAACACATTAGGTGGATATTCTCTGGGATTTCAAAGGTTTTCCAAGCTGTAAAACTATTGCTCATTGTGCTGAACTCAATACAGTTTCTTCATCACTTTTATTCTTTGATTTATCCCTTCCGAGGTATTCCTTAACTTTTAATTTTGTAATCGCGCGTAGATTTAGTGAATCGTGTCTATTCTAAAATGATTGTTGCTGAAATAAAGTTATATTTCCTTCACGGCTAAATTATAGTATTGTCATCACTGATTTAGTTCTATTGTGATTTCACTTGAACATCAAATTTGAATTAATTGTAGTCGTACTATCCCCTTTTTTATAAGAATTATTTCAGAATTTTTTTGGGGCAAAGAGGCTTAATAAATTATGTCTTGAATATGAACTGCATCTGTCTTTGTCATAAATGATTGAATATTGGTTTTTACCTTGTGTCTCTTGCCACAGTCGTTGCTTGCAAATTTCAATTTCTTCATTGTCCAAGCAAAATCTCTTGGTGGATTTTTACTTTTTTTAGTGGATAGAAATGGTGAGGTTTCTTCTCTAGTTGATCTTTTAAAAGTTAATTGTTGTTAAAGAGGTTTTGTCTTGATTCTTGGTTGAATAGGAAAATTAGGCAAGTAGATTTGCAATTGGAATTTGATGGCCTTAAGTTGAAATAGGCTTACCATATTTGGTTTGATAATAATGAAAGATTATGTATAGTTATGAGAAGCCCATTTTAAGTACCTACTGTTTTGATACAATTGTTTTGATACAATTGTTTTGAGATGGCGCTACTAATTCATTTTTTTCTATAGTGCATTTGTCTACTTTTTCTTGTAGATAGTTTCATGTTTTAACTTCTTTGTTTCATCTTGAATTAGGATTCTCAAATCTCGTTTCATATTCTGATTCAATATCGGTATCTCATTAGGTGGCGGCCTAATCCAACATTGGTAAATAGGAAATTCAATCTACATGTTTTTAGAAATCATCCATGAGATCACACCTCACAACAAATCTTCAGATTTAGGAAAGAAATAATCATGAACATCCGTCATTTATTTTAGTTGAGTACAATCTCCGGAATAAATTGAGGTGCGCCATGCCAAATAAAATCTCAAAAATGCATGGCCCTCACATAATTGATTTTATCCCTTTAGAAATCGAGGTGTGCCATTTAGTTGAAATTTTTCATGGCCCTTGCAAAGTTGAATGCGCGTAGTTGCTTTAGGCGCGCTATTTTAAAAAGTACCTTCCTAAACTCGGGTGTGCATTTCATGTAACCCAAATCCAAATCTTAATAATGTTGAATAAAATGTGTTTCGGATTGCGTGTTCATTTCATGTGGCGCTATCCAAAGACATATTTTAGGCGACGTTAAAATCTTCTTTAAAATGAATAAAAGCGGCTAATAAGTTAAAATACACCATAGGTTAAAACATATATTAAAATCAGATAATAGGCCAATTATGATAGTTTAAGTGACCGGGCTAGAACTACGAAATCCGGGGGTGACTAACACCTTCCCTCGGGTTAACAGAATTTCTTATTCTGAATTTTTGGTTTGCAGACTTCAAAAGGAAAGTCAAAATTTTCCTTGATTTGGGATTAAAAATAAACCGGTGACTTGGGACACCAATTAAACTATCCCAAGTGGCGAATCTGAATTGAATAAATAATCCCATTTCGAATAATGTCACTTTAATTGGAAAAACTCCCTTATATATACCTTCGGGTATGTAAAAAGGAGGTGTGACACCCCTTCCCCTACCACGGCCTCGATCGCGATGTTGGCCTCTAGAGGCCCTAATAGGTAGTACTAGTGGTCGTCTGTCCAGACCGGTAGCACGTGTCCTCACCATATATGATAGAATAAAATAACAAAAGGTTAGTTACCAGAATCAACAAATTCACACGACAATAATTCAAGAATGTGAATATTTCCTAAAGGTTCTATAGCCTCTCGAAGATAAGTACAAATGTCTCATTATCGATCTGCAAGACTCTACTAAACCCGATAATGACCCGTGAGACCTATGTAATCTAGGCTCTGATACCAACTTGTCACGACCCAAACTACCATGTCGTGATAACGCCTATTATGGCACTAGACAAGCCGACTCTTTACCAAAAACAACGCAATATTTCATTTTTCAAAGATAAATTCAAGCTATATAATAATATAACTTCATAAAGAAAATTTGAATAACGAAAGTGCAGAAAGAAAAGCCCGATATCAGGGTGTCACTAGTCATGAGCATCTATATAAATCTGTCTGGAAATACTAAGACTAACATAGTTTGGAAATGTAACTAAAAAACAAACAATAGGAAGATATGAGGAAGAAGAGCAGGGATATGATCGCCAACATCTACCTTAATAACTCCGAGAAGATATATAGTTGGAATAGTCAACAGGCGCTACCGGGTCGGTTGGTTCGGTTTTGGAGTAGTTTCGGAGCGTTATAAGATACTTAGTGTCTTAAGTTGGCCATTTAGTTTGAAAGTCAAGCGAAACTTGACTTACCTGTAAACGATATCGAAATTTGGGTGTTATGGTTCGAATAGCTTCGTTAGGTAATTTAGGACTTAGAAGCGTGATCGGAATGTATTCTATAGGTCCATTGTAGATTAAGGCTTGAATTGGCGAAATTGGAATTTTGGCAATTTCTGGTTGGTAGTAAAAATTTTGATATCAGTGTCGGAATGGAATTCTAGAAGTAGGTCCGTTGTATCATTTGTGACATGTGTGCAAAATTTTAGGTCTTTCGGATGAGGTTTGATAGAATTTTTTTTATCATTTGCGTGATTCGGAAGTTTTTGAAAATCTTAGGCTTGAATCCGAGGGTGTTTTGATGATTCGATGTGTTTTAAATGTTTCTAAAATTTGTATAAGTTTGAATAGTGGTATACAACTTGTTCGTACTTTTGGTTGAGGTCTCGGGGGCCTCGAGATGATTTCGGATGGTTGTCGTGACGTTGGAAGTTAGAGTTTGCAGTTGAAGTTGCTAAGCTCCTGTCATAACTGCACATGCGGACTGGGAACTGCAGATGCGAGATCGCAGATACGGCCATACGAGTGACAGCCAGAAATCATAAGTGCAGCAGGTGTATCGCAGCTACGAGACCGCAGGTGCAGAGAGTTGAGCGCAGGTGAGGTCCCAGGGTATTAAGTAGAAACTGCATATGCAGTTGGTTATACTGCAGAAGAATGAATAGGACTACAGGTGCGGAATCCCTGGGTCAGAAACTATATAAACTTGCCTTCGGAAATTTTGTTGTTTTCCGCCATTGTCTAGAGGTGAAGCTTTTTGGAGGGTTTTTGTCACGACCCAAAATCCACTAAGGGTCGTGGTGGCGCCGGACACCTCTGTCAGGCCAACCAACTAACTTATCAATTAATTCATCTTTTAATACTTTTGAAAATCTAAGGTTTTTCCTTCCATTTTTATAAACAAAAGTCCACTATTAGAATTCAAATTTAAATAATAACAATTAGTACAAATTCGTTGTAAACCATCCCAGAAACCCGATGTCAGAAGTACACGAGTGAATACTGATAGTGGAAATAAAATACAACATCCGCCCGTAATACAGTGGACGAAAAGTAAATACAGTATATTGGAAGGAAATACTCTAGCTACGGTTGCCTCAATAATGCAGCTCGCCTAGTCCCAGCGTCATTCATGCTGCTACGCCCAATAGGCTGCTAGAGGTATATATATACCTGTGCAACAAAAATGCACAAAAGTATAGTATGAGTACGTAATCAACGTGTACTCAGTAAGTGTCCCGCCTAATTCCGAAGGGGTAGAGACGAGATGGTCAACTTTGACACACTCTAATAGTCCAACGGCTATTTATTCTCAATATACATATCAAACAGTGGATTTATTTTCTAACATGATTTTTATCCAGGTAGAGGAAACAAGTAAACATGTAATTCTTTCATAGGAAGTTTTCCAAGATTTCTTTTCATTATTAACAAGATGATCTCGAGCCAGAGTGAGGCATGTAACGACTTAAATAAGTCCAGGCAGCAATACAAGCATGGGCAAATCATACCGAAGCGACGGCTCGATCCAACAGAAATAAATGTGCACTTGCTGAGGGTCGACGGTGTGCCTGAAGATGCATCTATTAATTTACCGAGGCATTCGGCCCAGTCCAAAATAAACACACACACACACAGACAATCAATCAAGAATTCAACGTGGAGCAATTATCCAAGAAAGGCTAGTTCTCTTTAATAATTTGAGAAAACGAAGCATAAGTATCTTTAGAAATCCATTTATTAATTTAATGTGATTCATTACCCTGCTCGCGAATCATCCATGTAACGCGGGTACACGTAAGATACATGCTCAGACAACCAATTAGGATTTTATCGAGGAGTAATTATCCAAATAAGCCAATTCTCAGTTTAACAATTTAGGAAATGATGTTTAATCTCTTTTTTTTTAAAAAATTCGTTTACTAATCAAAGGTGATTTAAACAATCCAAGTCATCAATGATTTCATAATTTACTCAAGTATAACATGCTTTTGGGTCCTAGACTACCCGGACAATAACATAATAGTAGCTACGCACGGACTCTCATCACCTCGTGCAGACGTAGCCCTTACAAATAGGAGCACAATACCAATTTAACTCACCTATAGGGTAATTTCCCCCTCACAAGATTAGAAAGGAGACTCACCTCGCTTCGAGGATCCAAAACCGACATTCTACATCTTCCGAAGACTCCAATTGATGCACCACGATCCAAGACTAGCCAATGGTTATGCAAATCAATTAATATATGCTCCAATATTGATTACAAACTAATTTATAGCAATTCCTAACCCCGATTGGAAAGTTGACCAAAATGCCCTCGGGCCCACGTGCCCGGAATCCAAAACTTTTCGAAGATAAAGTTTACCCATAACCTTAGGAACTCAAATATATTATTTTCTCTTAATTCCATACTCAAATCGTGGCTAAAATCCAAGATTATAATTTTCTAGTTTTCCCACCAAAACCCCCATTTTTATACTAATTTTTATGCCTAAATCCATGTATAAACCTTGTATTTAACTCAAAGCTAGCATAAATTACTTATTTCATGACAAGTGACAAAAATGGCATCCCCAAGCTGCTCCCCATCGACTCCAATGGAAGAAAAATGGGGTTGAAATGAACTAAACCCCGAACTTAAAACATCCTCACTGCCCCAGCTTCTTCCACTTCTGCGGATGTCGCTTCTGTTACTTTTAGCCATTTCTGCAGCTTGGGCTAAAGGGGAGTGGACCGCTTCTGCGGTCTGGGGGCCGTTTAAGCGGAACCGCTTCTGCGGTCCCTGGGCCGCTTCTGCGATGCCTGGGCTGCTCCACGCTAGCCGCTTCTGCGGTCCCAAATTCGCAGAAGCGGAAATACCAGAAGCAGCAGCTCCCAGCCTTCTCAAAAATCAAATTTTGATCTGATAACCACCTGGAACTCACCCAAGGCCCGTGGGACCCCAACCAATCATACCAACCAGTCCCAAAACACATTACGGACTTGCTCGAGGCTTCAAGTCATATCAAACAATGCTAAATCATGAATTACACTCCAATTCAAGCTTTATGTACTTTGAACTTTTCAACTTCTACTTCCGATGCTTAAACCTATCAAATTACGTCCGATTGACTTCAAATTTTGCACACAAGTCATATTTAATATTACGGACCTACTCCAACTTTCGGAATCGGATTCCGACTCCGATATCAAAAAGTCAACCTCCGATCAAACTTCTCAAAAACCTTCAAATTTCTATCTTTAGCCAAATGGCTCCAAAATGACCTACGGACCTCCGAATTCAATTCCGATCGTGCCCCAAATCCAAAATCACCATACGGAGTTATTCACAGTCTCGGGATCCCAAACAGACATCGATAACACTGAAATGCTCTTCAAGCCAAACTTATGAAATTTATTCTAAAATGCTAACTTCCTCAATAGGCGCCAAAACGCTCCCGGGTTATCCAAAACCCGAACCGGGCATATGCCCAAGTCTGAAATCATCATATAAACCTGCTGGAACCCTCAAACCCTTATTCCAAGGCCGTTTACTCAAAATTCCGATCCTAGTTCATTCTTTCAACTTTAAGCTTCCGAAATGAGATTTCTCTTCCCAAATCAACTCCGAACTTCTCGAAATCAAATTCCGACCACGCGTACAAGTCATAATACCTGAAATGAAGCTGTTCATGGACTCCGACTACTGAACGGAGCGCTAGTACTCAAAATGACCGGTCGGGTCGTTACATTCTCTCTCACTAAAACATACGTTCGTCCTCGAACGTGTTGAGAACTGCACTGGAGTAGTTTGAAATCACTGTTTAGCACCTCATGCACCTTCCCGTGCTACCACAACTTAGATGAGCACATTAGCTCGATAAATTCTAAAGATATTCCCTTTTTATTCGAGCAAATAAGCCTTAGAGCCCAATTCCAACATCCGGAATTCTATTCCAGGCCCGTTTCCAACATACGATCACTGTATCAATCGCTATACGTTGTACTCAAACATGACTGCATAACTCTGCTGAATTCACACTTTATATCCCTTTATTCATAGGACCACAATAACATTTCCGTTTGAATTAATCGAAATTCCACGAATCCAATGCTCCCATTACACCTCATGACCTACATAGGTCTTACTCTAACTATTACAATACCGCCACAACGGATGAGATACCGAAATTCATAATCAACTGCCGAGTTAACCAATCATCGAGTCTATACTTCTGACAGGAAACATTACTACATTCTGAACCAAAAAATGATCTTCGCTCCTTAATATACTCTGTATAATCAGATTGCACTGATCCGAAATCCCACAATCTCATCTTTCCCAGTACGAACTGCTCAGGCAATAAGCCACTCCGAATGCGATCACAAGTATCATATGACGCCACAATGTACCAATAGGCCACCAATCCGAACACAACATAAATGAAAATCGAACTCTGGAAGGAATTACCTAACCCCCACACTAATATGGACTTTCTTTAAAAGATAGGAAGTGAAACACACAAAGAAATAGCATATAGAAAAACCAGACTCGACATCACACTGCGGCGAGCAACCCGATCCACACATAGATCTCACATAAGGAGATTGCACATCGAGCTAAACCTGCTCATTACAATAAAATATCGAATTTCGATCGCAAGCACGCTAAGTGCATAATACCATCCCGACTGTTTCTCCATAGGGAATGCTCGCTGAAATAAATACAACTGGCCTGATATAAAGTCCTGTTCGCAAATAAATCAATCCACCGATCTCAAGCCGATTTATGATTGCACCAACTTGGCCAATGACCTTTTAAAGGTTCGTAGTAACTCCCTTTTGCCTCGTAACACGTAAGAATAACCATCATAGCCGGAGCAACCTCCTCAGTTCATAACCCAAATACAAAGTGCCCTCCAGGTGTAAATTCTCAAATTAATGATGTTACCACAATCCTCATACTTGGTTTAAACCTTTTAGCCAATCAGGAGACTACATGTCACACTTATACAATCTTCCCATGGAACACGTTCCCACAATCTTTTGAAATAAATAACGGGTCCGTATATCTAAATCACCAGACGCACTAACGTTGAAAAGCAATCAAGAATCCTTAACCAGAATATAAAGACTCTTCACAACACATCGCTCCCAGGGGACGCTGAATACACTACCAAATTACTTTAATCATTCAACCTTTTCCTTGCTCATCCGAGCCCCTGACATCCTTGTCAACACCGAACTGCAAACTTGATCCTCACTTCACTTCTCCGTGCTACTCACTGCACCCAACGTGCCAACATACGATAGAACACGATTTTTCATCATAACTCTAAAATCGTTATCATTTTAACAATTTATCATACATGAACTTTTCACTTAACTCACTTCAGGAGATTCATAGAAACACACAGGTAGTTTCCCATAATCGTAGAATATGCAAATCTGCAAGTAGTGGTCCAAGCCACCATAGCCTTTCCGGAATCCGCTTCCACTTAACGAGTCATAACAGAAGAATGCCCCTGATAAATCATCAATCATGGCGGCCGACAAACCTCACACGTACCGCCACAAATCAAACGCATAACTCGATCACGCTAAATGAACGGACCACAGACCCCAACATGCCAAATTCAACTATGGCTAATCAATCCCTTTACCTCCAATTTATCCTTGATTGCTTCGGAAATAATACTAATTCTCTTCAACGCATAACATACTCCCTCTACACTCACCCCGAGTGACCTTGAATTGCGAGACCATGCTGTCTCAAATCTCATGAACTATTTCACATTTCTCAAATGCTACACCATAAGGTAACGCATCGTAGAACATTCTAGGTACCTTCTCATAAGCTGCTTCAAAGCTTGATTCTCAGTTGTACTTATAGGCGTGAAATTATTAGCTACCACACTTTATGTTTTGAGTTCCACTAGGACCGTTATTGAGAGCCACCCACCCTGACTTGTTCCCGAACATAACTCACTCTATAGATCATATAACACACAAATACTCTCTCAGCGAGGCACCTGGCGAAGATCACTTTATTTTTAACTCGTTTCTACACAAGGCATAAATCTTAAATCTTTTCCCTAAGTTCGAATATGAGCCCATAAGGCTAACCATAGCACATCCTTAATAATTCCTCCACTCAATTTACTACTGATGGTCTTTTCTCGTAGCTGAGTTAATCCATCAATATGCTAATAACCAGAAATCACGCAAGCAGTTAATCATACAGCCCAATTATAAGCGGTGGGACTCTCCCACTTAGCTTGAAGCCATCATTTCACCATTCTTGAGTTCGCCTGACCTTTTTACCTCTTGTTGACATAACCTAGCGCCAAAAGTTATCAAAATTTCTCAGAATCTTCCTGTAAATCCCCATCTTTCATATTCTGAATCATTAACCACACTCGCACATCCGATCTCTTCGTTAAACAACCAATATAATTCTGTGCAGAAGCTTCACCAACCACACGACCGCTAACCTGCTCACGGAAAATAACCCACCTAGGGGAATCACCTCCTGACATCTTCCCACGCCGCTGCACAGGGTACGTTCACTATGACACCAATAGCCCATCTGGGGTCTGAGCTCACCTTCTAGCTGCACAAGTCCATTCGCTCCTCGCAGACATCAGTTAAATGTGCAGCAACATCCTCCAAATTTCAGGGTTATGCCACACCCTTCTCCATTTCAAGCAGCTCCTTTCCGTCATATCAATCTTCTGCCGCATAATAGCCTATGCTTCACATCATACCGCAGGCTTCAACCACCAATCATTAAAACCCCCCCAATTCTATCCAAACTCGCTTTAGGCGCGTAGAGATCCTACTACCAAGCCCATATGCAACACCTACCACTCTCCCACTTTGGTGGAACTCATCTCTTTAATTAACCACTCGACCTTGCTCCTCATACTTGGCCTTCCAGAAGTTTTAAACGCCACATGGCACTTCCCAACATGTCCTTCCTCATACTTTACTGCTCAATTGCTGCCTTAAATGAAATCTATCATCGTGGCACTTGAATCCACCATTGCTTCTAACTTTAAACCTTTCCAAATGTCATCTTTATCAAGCCGTCAATATTAGAAATTCTGATTCGATATTAAACCACCGCATCATGCGATGTCTGACAGTTGTACCTCCAATATTATTTCAAAATATCCTGCCATAAAGGCGAATTGTAGTTGATTATAACACTGGCAAGCTTAAAGCGTTAAATTAGGACAACATCACCCCCATATAGAGGAGAACTCCACCGTGTTTGCAATTACCACGCCTCATTACTTCCACCAGCCCACACCTGACCATCCTTAGTTCAATTGACTTCCCTTGCCGGGAATAAAATACTGAATCCCTTGATTACACACTGAGTAAACCTCCCTTCAATTCATTCACTGCCCCGACACGTGGGCAACACCCTACCATTACAACAACACTGTGGAATAATATCTCATAAGCATCATGGCAACCTGTGCCTAGCCTCAAGGCTCTTAGAAGTTCTGTGACTGAGTTGAAATAATAGAATATCCCTCCAAAGCGCGACTATAATAGTCCAATCAACTATACCGGGAAAAATTATCCCGCACCACATTTGTAGTGCCATTACAATCCTTCAAGTTTTAATTTATAACAAGCGCTCGCGTAAGATTGAGTAGGAAGAAATCAAAGGAATAAGCCTCAAAGGAATCGAACCGCACGAAAACGAAATCAAGAAGGGAAGTACTTCTAACAGCACTGTAGCCTCCCGATGATAAGTATAGACTTCTCTACACCGATCCGCGAGACTCTTCTAGACTTGCTCATGAATCGTGAGACCGACGGGAACCTAGTGCTCTGATACCATGTTGTCACGACCCAAAATTCACTAGGGGTTGTGGTGGCGCCGGACACCTCTGTCAGGCCAGCCAACTAACTTATCAATTAATTTCTCTTTTAATACTTTTTAAAATCTAAGGTTTTTCCTTCCATTTTTATAAACAAAAGTCCACTATTAGAATTCAAATTTAAATAATAACAGTTAGTACAAATATGTTGTAAACCATCCCAGAAACCCGGTGTCATAAGTACATGAGCGACTACTGATAGGGAAAATAAAATACAACATTCGCCTGGAATACTGTGGACGGAAAGTAAATATAGTACATTGGAAGGAACTACTCTAGCTGCGGTCGCCTCAATGATGTAGCTCACCTAGTCCCAGCGTCATCCATGCTGCTGCGCCCAATAGGCCGCTAGAGGTATATATATACCTGTGCAACAAAAATGCACAGAAGTATAGTATGAGTACGTAATCAACGTGTACTCAGTGAGTATCCCGCCTAATCCCGAAGGGGTAGAGACGAGATGGTTAAATTTGACACACTCTAATGGTCCAACTGTATTTATTCTCAATATAAATATCAAACAGTGGATTTGTTTTCTAACATGATTTATATCCAGATAGAGGAAACAAGTAAACATGTAATTCTTTCATAGGAAGTTTTCCAAGATTTCTTTTCATTATTACAAGATGATCTCGAGCCAGAGTGAGGCATGTAATGACTTAAATAAGTCTAGGCAGCAATACAAGCATGTGCAAATCATACCGAGGCGACGGCCCAATCCAACAGAAATAAATGTGCACTTGCCGAGGGTCGACGGTGCGCCTGTAGATGCATCTATTAATCTGCCGAGGCGTTCGGCCCGGTCAAAAATAAACACACACAGACAAACAATCAGTCAAGAATTCAACGTAGAGCAATTATCCAAGAAAGGCCAGTTCTCTTTAGTAATGTGAGAAAACGAAGCTTAAGTCTCTTTAGAAATCCATTTATTAATTTAATGTGATTTATTTCCCCGCTCGCGAATCATCCATACGACGCGGGTACACGTAAGAAACATGCTCAGATAGCCAATTAGGATTTTATCGAGGAGTAATTATCCAAATAAGCCAATTCTCAGTTTAACAATTCAGGAAATGATGTTTAATCTTTTTTTTTTAATTCGTTTACTAATCAAAGGTGATTTAAACAATCCAAGTCATCAATGAGTTCATAATTTACTCAAGTATAACATGCTTTTGGGTCCTAGACTACCCGGACAATAACACAATAGTAGCTACGCACGGACTCTCATCACCTCGTGCGTACGTAGCCCCCACAAATAGGAGCACAATACCAATTTAACTCAGCTATGGGGTAATTTCCCCCTCACAAGATTAAAAAGGAGACTCACCTCGCTCCGAGGATACAAAACCGGCTTTCTACATCTTCTGAAGACTCCAATTGATGGACCACGCTCCAAGACTAACCAATAGTTACGCAAATCCATTAATATATGCTCCAATATTCATTACAAACTAATTTATAGCAACTCCTAACCCGGATTGGAAATTTGACCAAAACTCCCTAGGGCCCACATGCCCGGAATCCAAAACTTTTCAAAGATAAAGTTTACTCATAACCTTAGGAACTCAAATATATTTTTTTCTCTTAATTCCATACTCAAATCGTGGCTAAAATCCATGATTATAATTTTCTAGGTTTCCCACCCAAACCCTAATTTTTATACTAATTTTCATGCCTAAATCCATGTATAAACCTTGTATTTAACTCAAAGCTAGCATAAATTACTTACCTCATGACAAGTGACGAAAATGGCATCCCCAAGCTGCTTCTCATCGACTCCAATGGTAGAAAAATAGGGATGAAATGAACTTAACCCCGAACTTAAAACATCCTCACTGCCCCAACCTGCTTCCGCTTCTGTGGCATTTTGTCCGCTTTTGCGGATGTCGCTTCTGCAACTTTTTGCCGCTTCTGTGGCTTGGGCTAAAGGGGAGCGGACCGCTTCTGCGGTTTGGGGGCCGCTTAAGCGGAACCGCTTCTGCGGTCCCTGGGCCACTTCTGTGATGCCTGGGCTGCTCCACGTCAGCCGCTTCTGTGGCTTCTCCTTCATTTCTACGGGGCTGCTTCTATGGTCCCGAATACGCAGAAGCGGAAATACCAGAAGCAGCAGCCCCAAAACTTCTCAAAAATCAAATTTTGATCAGATAACCATCCGGAACTCACCCGAGGCCCCCGGGACCAAAACCAATCATACCAACCAGTCCCAAAACATATTACGGACTTGCTCGAGGCTTCAAGTCAAATAAAACAACGCTAAAATCATGAACTACACTCCAATTCAAGCTTTATGAACTTTGAACTTTTCAACTTCTACTCCCGATGCTTAAACCTATCAAATCACGTCCGATTGACCTCAAATTTTGCACACAAGTCATATTTGACATTACAGACCTATCCAACTTCCGAAATTGGATTTGTCGACTCCGATATCAAAAAGTCAACCTCCGGTCAAGCTTTTCAAAAACCTTCAAATTTCTATCTTTAGCCAAATGCTCCAAAATGACCTACGGACCTCCGAATTCACTTCGGATCGCGCCCCCAAATCCAGAATCACCATACGGAGCTATTCACAGTCTCGAGATCCCAAACAGACATTGATAACACTGAAATACTCTTCAGGCCAAACTTATGAAATTTCTTCTAAAATGCTAACTTCCTCAATAGGCGCCAAAACGCTCCCGGATTATCCAAAACTCGAACCGGGCATACGCCCAAGTCCTAAATCATCATACAAACCTGCAAAAACCTTTAGATCATGATTCCAAGGTTGTTTACTCAAAATTCCAATCCTAGTTCATTTTTTGAACTATAAGCTCCGAAATGAGATTTCTCTTCCCAAATCAACTCTGAACTTCTCGAAATCAAATTCCGACCATGCGTACAAGTCATAATACCTGAAATGAAGTTGTTCATGGCCTCTGACTACTGAACGGAGCACTAGTATCAAAACGACCGATTGGGTCTTTACAGTTTTGAAGAGGAAAACAAGGGGGTTTCCATTGAGGTAAGTTTCTTGAAAATAACACTCAATTCTATGTTGATTTTTAGTGGTTTAAGCATGAAAATTTTGAAATTAAGAGTGAAAAGTTGGGAAATTAGGGCTTGAAATTGGAGAGGTAAAATTGGGGATTTGAGGGACCATTTGAGATCCGATTTTGGTGTTCTTGGTATGTATGAACTCGTGGGAGGATAAGGATTTTATTGATGTGATTATTATCAGATTCAGAGATATGGGCCCAGGGGTTGGGTTTGACCAATTTCGGAATTTTTGATGTAATTTGATTATTTTCGCATGGGCTTCATTCCCTTAGCATATATTGAAGTTATGATTCTGATTTTGGACAGATTTGATGTGAGTTGAGGCCGAGTCAAGAGGCATGGGCTGAGTTTCCCTGAATTTTCACTAATATGCCTGAGTGGCCGTGAGGTTAATGACTGAGGGTGGTTGTGAAACTAATGGTGGGGATTTTATATATATATATATTATGGATCGGGTTGCACACCGAATAGATATTATATATATATTATGGGTTGAGCTGCATGCCGCAATGATATTTATATGGATCGGTCTGCACACCACAGCGATATATCGCTTTGGCTGTAGGAGCCTCTCCGGAGTCTTTGCACCCCTAGTGAGCGTAGCCGATTATATATATTACGGATCGAGTTACATGCCGCAACGGTCATTATTATTATTATTATTATTATTATTATTATTATTATTATTATTATTATTATTATTATTATTATTATTATTATTATTATTATTATTATTATTATTATTATTATTATTATTATTATTATTATTATTAGACATCTATTGAGCTGGAGTGGTGAGTGGGAGTACTGATTGACGAGAGTTGAGTAACGAGTGACTGAGAGGCTTGCACGGGAGGCTATACTTATGAGTGATACCTTGGCCCAGGGGCTTGTTTATGACATATTTCTACTTTCACTCTTTTGTTATACCGAGCCTCTGTTAAAAAATATTCTATAAGCATTTTAAAGGATTTTTAATCGATACTGGAGTTTTACGAGATAATGGCAATTGAACTATAGATTTGGACTTGATATTTCTATTGAGATTTTCTTGATAGGTATGGATATGATTTAAAATTCTCGTCATTACACTCAGACTTTATTTACTTTAGTTACTTACTGATTTGGTGTACTCACATTACTCCATGCACCTTGCATGCAGATCCAGGTATCGGAGAATCAGAGTGAGAGCTTCCATCACTCTAAGAGTCTTATTTGGAGATCGCAAGGTAGCTACACAGCGTTTGCAGCCCTGACTTCCTCCTTCATGTCCTAGTACTTTACATTTCAAACATGTTTTGTATTTAGCAGACAGTGATGAGTATATTTAGTGGCTCATGACTAGTGACACTAGATTAGCTCTGTGTTGATGTATTTTCGTACTTATTCCGCATTTTCTTTAATATTTTGAATGCTTTCAGACTTAATCTGTTTAGAAAAGTGAATATATAAATGATCTCCGCATTGTTCGTATTGTGTTTTGGCTGGCCTAGTACTGTGATAGGCGTCATCACGACCAGGGTATTATGGGGTCGTGACAAGTTGGTATGAGAGCCTAGACAACATAGGTCTCACGGGTTATGAGCCGGTTAAGTAGAGTCTTGCGGATATGTACGAAGACATCTGTACTTATCCTCGGGAGGCTTCAGAACCTTTAGGAAAACCTTCACATTCTTGAAATTCCTATTATGTGAATTGTGAGCACGTGATTTTTGCCCTAAGCAATTTTATTCCAAAAGATCCAAATAAATAATTTCTTATTATTTTACCATTTCTTGTGGATTTTTATTGAAATTGGTGTTAATTGTTGCATTTTAGTTCATACTAAAGAATAAATATAAAAATACAAAAATATACACATACATTTGGGGGTTTAATTTTATAAATTTAGTATTAATTCATTTTAAAAGAAAAATCAAAAGAAATAACATTTTTTCACTTTAATGGAAATTACCATAAAAAAATAGAAATACAATCAGAAAAATAAATACAAAATACAGAAAATACAAAAGAAAATAAAAATATTGAAAATAATAATACAAAAGTACAACAAAATACCAAGTAAAAATAAAACACAAAAATATAGAGAACAAATTGATTTGGGCTAATAAAACCCACATAAAAATACCCCAGCCCAAAGAGAAATCCGCCCCAGGCCCAAAAGAGTATCACTGGTCTGCCTAGAAGATACCCAAAACGACCCCGTTTCGTTAAGTCATATTTGAGCCGCAGAAATAATTGATCCAACGGCTAGAGATTTGGTCTCGTTATTAAAATTAAAACAACATCGTTTGGATTTGTTAATCTTAGCCGTTCGTTTGATTGATCCAATGGACGGGGCCTCTCTTTCATTGAAACCATACGGCGTCGTTTTTAGACCACAACTGATCTGAGCCATTGATCTGATGAATCCAACGACTGTGATCCATTGAGGTTGGTTTAATATACCAACCGTTACACCCCTTCCCTTTCATTTCATTCCATTATCCTCACCAAACGAAACCCTAGCCGCCCCCCCTCCCCCTTTACTTTCACCAACCCCGCCGGAACCCTACCGGCGGGAAACACCATCTAAGCCAATCCCTCTGCCATTAA
>MU732598.1:55481-91568 GCA_026770625.1 Nicotiana glauca
AGAATTGGTTTCCAGATTTAGTTAGATTCAGTCGATTATAGGAGTTTGATTGGTTATAGTTGTTTAAAGTTTAGGATTAGGTTAAGGGTAGTAATATTGGGTGTGAAGTGAGGGAATTTTTGGAAAGTCATAACAGGCTGGTAGTAATTTTAAGAAACTTAAAGGGTACTTTAGGCATAGAAAAAGGGCAGAATCATTTAAAAATGGTAAAAATTAAAATGAAGTAAGGGTATAATAGGGATTGTAAAGAGATAGAACATTCTAGAAAGGGCTGTAATGCACATTTTAAATAAATAATTGCACTTACTTGTGCAACAAGTTAGGAATTAGAGGTTTAAAATAGAAATAACCTAGGGACTAATATGTAAAAATAAAAATCTGAAGTTCCCTCTCATTTTTGCCTATAAATAAGGCAGTTTCTGCCATAATTCTGAAGTTTCTGGAGAGTTGAAAAATCTGAATACTATCTAAGAGTTCTCTGCCATTTTCGATCTAAGTACTCAAAGGTTTTCTAATCCAAAACTCCAAAAATACCAAAAAATAGTTAAAGTTTCTACTGTTGCATTGATTCTGAGGGTCATTTGACGATTATATGATCTGATTGTTCATTGAGATACCAATTTTCTGGTGGTCTATTATTCATGCTGGTCTTATCTGCTATTTGCTGGGCTCATTTCTGTCGACATTGAAGCTGTGTATCGACTTGCTTTTAGACTGCCATTGCTGATCCTATTTTCCATTAATTGAAGTAGATTCTCATCGATTTTTCGTCCTATTTCCAGGTACCTCTCTATTGTTTGAAGCTGTAATCGCGAATTGAAGAAATGAAGCTTTTCAATTAATTTTAAGTTTACTGTTATTTTTTCATTTTCGATCAATATAGAATTAGCTAGATACATTTGTATTCATTAGGAATAATTCGAATATGTAATGGAACTATATGGACTTGGACTGTTAAACTTCAGAGTATGCTAGTTTAATTACTGTAGACTTATTCACATTTAAAATATGTTAGTAATATGACAGTTATATTAGATTAGAGAAAATAGTGAATTGGTAGTAATGTGAGAGTCTAATCTAGCTAAAGTTTCTGGATCTTAAGCAGTTACAAACCATCTGATTGTAAAGAAATTTTAAGAGTTGTTTGCCAGTTTTAACTCGTATTAGCTAGTTTTGATTTTAAAATCATACACTTGTTGGTTTCAAATTTTATTTTAGCCGTGATATGCTTTGATTAACTCAACTGTAAAGTATTATTGAGTTCTATTAATGGATATAAAATAAGAACATAAATACGAATAGAGTCTGCGATTCAATCTGAGTATGGTTCATGTAGTTTAACCTTCATGTTTTCATTTGAATAAAAATAGCAATTCAATATGAATATTTCAATTATCTACTACTTTAAATGTTTGTAGGACTTTGTAAAAAATGAAAGAATAGTTGTTCTGTCGGCCATTGGGCCTGTCCATTTGGTTCAGCAGCTTAGCTTATTTAGGTCATTGGGCCTGAATATCTTAATAAGCGATTCAGAAATTGGGGCCCAAGCTGGATTTAATTTACCATGCTGTATTAAGCCAAGATACTACCACATGGGCTTTAATCAAGCCTCAAAATAATTAAAGGCTTAAGCTCATACGAGTCTGTGGCCCAAATGTAGTAATTCTTAAGTAATGTTAAATAATCAAAAATTTTCTTTTATTAGAGACAAAAACCAATAGAAAATATAGTATGCTTTAGGATCGACTTCAAAATAAAAGTGAGATGAGCCTCGCTACTTTAAATATACAATTATGGGGCCCTCAAAAAAATTGCTATATAAAATTGTAGACTTGGAAGGACCGTCTAGTAAATTTCACTGTCTTTCCCGAAGTTAACATAGACGTAGATGCTTTAGGCACGATTTATAATAATATACCTTCTCAAGTATGGATGCACATTTATGTGACCCAAATCTAAATCTCAACGAAGTCGAAATGTGTTAAAGGCCACAGGCGTACTGGTACGGTGTGGTCCGAAATACATTTTTACAACGTTGCAATTCTTGTAAAAAATTAAATAATAAAGCAGAATATTAACAAAATGCACATAAAAATGAATATATATAGAAATTAGATAAAAGTAAATACTACAGTTGAGCGATCATGCTAAAACCACGGAATTCGGGAATGCCTAACACCTTCTCGCGGGTTAACAGAATTCCTTATCCGGATTTCTGGTTCGCGGACTGTTAACAGAGTCAAACTTTCCTCGGTTCAGGATTCAACCGGTGACTTGGGACGCCATTAATCTCCCAAGTGGCGACTCTGAATTTAAATAAATAAATCCCGTTCCGACTGTCCTTAAATTGGAAAAAACTCCTTCCTTTTATTATATCCCTTCCCGGGGTGTAGTAATAGCGGAAAAAGGAGGTGTGACATGAATCTATCGACTCGGGTACTAACTTTTGTTATTCTATTCTCTCACAGATAGTGAGGACATGTGCTACTGGTCAGGACAGATGATCACCAGTACCACCAGTTGGGGTCACTAGAGTCCATCGTAGTTGATGCCGTGGTAGGGGAATGCATGCAGCCTGCATAGCAGCTACGGCAACACCTGCAGATCCACCAGCCACCGCAGTTCCAGATCAGATCCTAGTTGCGAATGCTCCTGCCGAACCATCTCAGGCACCGACTATGTCGATTGTTATTCTAGGCCTTCAGGAAGCCCTAGCTGAGATTCTGTCAATATGAACTGGCCTAGCTCAGACGGTCTAAGTTACCACGGCCGCAGCTACTTCTCAGGCCGGGGAAGGCACTCAAATTCCCATTTCTCGCACACCTGAGCAAGTTGTGCAGGGACTTCAGAAACTGGGGTAACCTCCAGCCCAGCCGATTGTATCAGTTCACGATTATGTATACTAGTTATGCCTAACGACGAGCAACGTCGATTAGAGATATTTGGTAGACTGCAGCCTTCGACTTTCAGTAGTCCAGAGGGTGAGGATTCCTAGGGTTTCTTGGACAAGTGTCAGAGGATTCTTTGTCCAATGGGTATTCTGGAGACCTGTGGGGTTACAGTTACTACTTTTCAGTTTTCTGGAGCTGCCTTCACCTGGTGGGAGGCTTATGAGAGGTGTAGGCCTGTTGGTGCAGTGCACCTTACCTGGCAGCATTCTCTATTTTCTTTTGGGAGAAGTATGTGCCATAGTCGTGCAGGGAGGATCTACGCAGGCACTTCAATCAGTTGCGTCAGGGAGAAATTACTATAACGCAATATGAGATGTGGTTCTTGGAGTTAGCCCATCATGTTGTTTGCTTGGTTCCTACGGATAGAGAAAGGATCAAGAAGTTCATGGATGGCCTCACATACCAGCTTTAGATTCTCATGACCAGGGAGAAGGTGTTAGGTGCTACTTTTGTGGAGGTTGTTGACATTGCTCGTGAGATTGAGTCAATTCGTTGTTGGGAGCAAGATGAGAGGGAGGCTAAGAGGCCTCGGGATTTGGTAGTATTGGTGGTGCTCTTTCGAGAGGTCAGTTTTAGCACTGCAGAGGCCGTCCATTCAGGCATGCTCAGTCAGCCCGCCCAGTTTATCGCAGTGTATCATCGGGACATGTCTCTCATGATTCTCATTAGTTCCATTCATCACTTAGCACCCAGCCAGTCCAGAGTTTGTCTTGTGCTCTATCCGTTCAGGGCTCTTCCATGCTAGGTCCTTCTACCGGTCATTTCGGTGTTAGGGTTTCCCATTAGTCCCTGTTCCCCGCACCAGGGAGTTGTTACGAGTGTGGAGAGTTTGGGCATATGAGGAGGAAATGTCCTTGTCTCCTTGAAGGTCCATCTCAATAGAGGGGTCATCCCTCGACTTCAGATCCAGTTACTTAACCACCCACTCAGGCAGCGATGGGTGGGGGTCAGTCAGCTAGGGGCCGTCCAGAGGGGAAGGTTGATTAGGTTGTGGTCAGGCCCGTTTCTATGCACTCCCAGCTAGACCAGATGACATTGCTTCAGATGTCGTAATTACGGGTATTGTCTCAATTTGCCACAGAGATGCCTCTGTGTTATTTGATCCTAGTTCCATTTTTTCATATGTGTTATCATATTTTTCTTATTATTTAGATACGCCCCATGAGTCTCTTGTTCCATATGTTCGTGTATCTACTCTGGTGGGCGATAATATTATTGTCGACCGTGTATACCGGTCATGTGTGGTGACTATTGGGGGTCTGGAGACTCGAATGGACCTTTTGGTTCTTTGTATGGTGGACTTTGTTGTGATATTGGCCAGAGATTGGCTATCTCCGTGTTGTGATATATTGGACGATTATGTTAAGATAGTGACGTTGACTATGCAGGGTGTGCCACGGATTATGTGACGATATTTGACTGATTTTATCCCCAGTAGGGTGATTATATTTTTGAAGGCCCAGTAGATGGTTGGGAAATGTTATCTTTCATACTCTGCCGTTATGAGGGATGTTAGTGCAGAGACTCCTAGTATTGATTCTGTTCCCGAAGTGAGGGATTTTCTTGAAGTGTTTCCTGTAGACCTTCCGGGCATACCGCCGACGGGGATATTGACTTTGGTATTAATTTTTTGCCTGGAACTCAGCTAATTTCTATTCCACCATATCGTATGACACTGATAGAGTTGAAAGTGTTGAAGCAGCAACTTCAGGAACTCCTTGATAAGAGGATTATTTGGCCTAGTTTATCACCTTGGGGTGCGCTTGTTCTATTTGCGAAGAAGAATGATGGCACGATGAGAATGTGCATTGATTACAGGCAGTTGAACAAAGTTACAATCAAGAACAAGTATCATTTACCTCGTATTGATGATTTATTTGACCAGTTTCAGGAAGCGAGAGTGTTCTCCAAGATTGATCTCCATTTAGGCTATCACCAGTTGAAGATTAGATACTTGGATATTCTTAAGACAACTTTCAGGACCTGATATGGTCATTATGAGTTCCTTATGATGTCATTTAGGCTGACCAATGCCCCACCAGTGTTCAGGCATTTGAAGAACAATGTGTTTTGGCCTTATCTTGACTTGTTCGTGATTATATTCATTGATGATATTCTAGTATACTCGCGTAGCCAGGAGGAGCACGCGGAGCATTTGAGGGTTGTGTTGCACAGATTGAGAAAGGAGAAACTTTATGCAAAGTTCTCCAAATGTGATTTTTGGCTCGGTTCCGTGGCTTTCTTTCTGCACATGGTGTCTGGTGAGGGTATTCAAGTTGATCTGAAGAAGATAGTGGTGGTTCAGAGTTGGCCTAGACCATCTTTAGCTACGGAGATTCACAACGTTCTTGGTTTGGCATGTTATTACCGCCAGTTCGTCCAGGGATTTTTATCTATTGCATCACCCTTGACCAAATCGACTCAAAAGGGTAATTTATTCAGGTGGTTGGACGAGTGTGAAGCGAGCTTTCAGAAGCTCAAGACAGTGTTGACCACAACTCTAATGTTAGTTTTGGCATTAGTTTCAGGTTCATATATATTTATTGTGATGCTTCGAGGGTTGATATTAGGTGTGTGTCGATGCAGGAAGGTACAGTGATTGCTTATGCTTCTCGTTAGTTGAAGCCCCATGAGAAGAACTGCCCTATTCATGATTTAGAGTTGGCTTCCATTGTTCACGCGTTGAAGATTTTGAGTCATTATTTCTATGGTATGTCTTGTGAGGTATTTACTGATCATCATAGCCTCCAGCACTTGTTCAAGCAGAAGGATCTCAATTTGAGGCAACGGAGATGGTTAGAACTGCTAAAGGACTATGATATCACCATTTGGTATTATTCGAGGAAGGCCAATATAGTGGCCGATATCTTGAGTAGGAAGGTGGTAAGTATAGGCAGCTTGGCATATATTCTTATTGGGGAGAGACCTCTTGCAGTTGATGTTCAAGCCTTGGCCAATCAGTTTGTGAGGTTAGATACTTCGGAGCCCAGTCAGGTCTTAGCTTGTATGGTTCTCGGTCTTCCTTGTTCGATCGAGTAAGAGAGAGCCAATATGATGATCCTTATTTGCTTGTCCTTAAGGACAACGTTCAGCACGATGATGCCAGAGATGTGAGTATTGGTTAATATGGGGTATTGAGGATGCGGGGCTAGATATGTGTGCTCAATGTAGATGTGCTTGGGAGTTGATCTTAGAGAGGCCCATAGTTTGCGGTATTCCACCCATCTGTCTGCCGCAATGATGTATCAGGATTTGAGACAACACTACTGGTGGAGGAGAATGAAGAAGGATATTGTGGGATTTTTAGCTAGGTGTCTCAACTGTCAGCAAGTGAAATATGAGCATTAGAGACCGGGTGACTTGCTTCAGCAGATGGATATTCCAGAGTGAAAGTGGGAGTTGATCATTATCAAATTTTTAGTTGGGTTCCCACGGACTATGAAGAAGTTCGATGCTATTTGGGTGATAGTGGATCGGCTGACCAAGTCTGCGCACTTCATTCCTATGTGTACTACCTATTCCTCAAAGCGATTAGCAGAGATTTATATCCGAGATGTTGTTCGCCTACATAGGGTTCCAGTCTCCATCATTTTCGATAGAGGTACTCAGTTTACTTCATAATTTTGTAGGGTCGTGCAGCGAGAGTTGGGTATTACGGTTGAGTTGAGCATAAATTTTCATCCTCATATGGACAGGCAGTTCGAGCACACCATTCAGCTATTGGAGGACATGTGACGTGCTTGTTTCATTGATTTTGGAGGGTCATGGGATCAGTTTCTACCGCTCGCGGAGTTGGTATATAACAACAGTTATTAATCAAGCACTCAGATGGCTCCTTATGAGGCTTTATATGGGAGACAATGTAGATCTCCGGTTGGTTGGTTTGAGCCCCGCGAAGCTAGAGTTTTTGGTACATATTTGGTGCATGATGCTTTATACAAGGTGAAGTTGATTCTGGAGCGGCTTCGTACAGCGCAGTCGAGACAAAATAATTATGCTAACAGGAAGATTCGTATGTATCTTACGTGGTTGGAGAGAAGGTTCTACTGAAGGTGTCACCCATAAAGGGTGTTATGAGATTTGGTAAAAAGGGTAAATTGAGTCCTTTGTTCATTGGTCCTTTTGAGGTGCTTCGGAGGATTAGGAAGATGGCTTATGAGCTTGCTTTGCCGCCCAACTTGTTAAGTGTGCATTCGATATTTCATGTTTCTATGCTTCGGAAGTATATTGGAGATCTGTCTCGTGTTTTGGATTTCAGCACAGTTCATTTGGATGGTGATTAGACCTATGATGTAGAGCTAGTGGCTATTTTGGAGCAGCATGTTCGAAAGTTGAGATCAAAGGATATGGCTTCGATGAAAGTGCAATGGAGAGGTCGGCCCGTGGAAGAGGCTACCACGGAGATCGAGCGGGAGATGCGAAGTAGATATCCTCACCTATTTGAGGCTTTAGGTATGTTTCTTGACTTGTTCGAGGACAAACATCTATTTAAGAAGGGGAGGATATAACGACCTGGCCGGTCGTTTCATGAGTTACCACTCCATTTTTCTCATTTCTGCTTCTTTAGGTGTTCTTCAGCTTCATTTTATCATATCGTGTCGATTGGATCGGGTGTGGAGTAGTTTCAGAGTGTTATGAGATACTTAGTCTCTTAAGTTGGCCATTTAGTTGAAAAATTCAACCAGAAGTTGACTTGTGTGTAAACGTTCTTGGAATTTAGGTTTTGTGGTTTGGATGGCTTTATTAGGTGATTTGGGACTTAGGAGCATGATCGGAATGTATTTTGGAGGTCCGTGGTAGATTTAGGCTTGAATTGGCAAAATTGAAATTTTGGCATTTTTCGGTTGGTAGAGGAAATTTCGATATTGGTGTCAAATGGAATTCCAAAAATTGGAGTAGGTCCATTGTATCATTTGTGATGTGTGTGCAAAATTTCAGGTCATTCGGATGAGGTTTGATAAGCTTTTTGATCATCTGCGGGATTTGAAAGTTTTTGGAAACCATAGGCCTGAATCTGAGGGTGTTTTGATGATTCGATGTTGGTTTAAGTGTTTAGAAGATTGGTATAAGTTTGAATAGTGGTATATAACTTCTTTGTACTTTTGGTTGAGGTCCCGTGGGCCTCATGCTGATTTTGGATGGTTATCGGGAAGTTGGAAGTTAGAGTTTGCAGCTGAAGTTGTTGAGCTCATGTCATAACCACACCTACGGATTAGGGACCGCATGTATGAGATCACAAAAGCGTTAGATCAGCCGCAAATGCGGCCATATGAGAGAAAGCTAGAAATTGCAGGTGTGGGAGGTGTATCGCACCTGCGACACCACATGTGCGGGTAGTTGAGCGCAGGTGCGGTCCCAAGGCATTAAGTGGAAACCGCATATGCGGTTGGTTAGACCGCAAAAGCGATACTCCAAAAGCTTGAAAAGGACCGCAGATGCAGAATCCCTTCGTCAGTAACTATATAAGCCCGCCTTAGCGAAATTTGGGTTGTTTTCATCGAAGTGAGTTTCTTGAAACTAACACTAGATTCTATGTTGACTTTCAGTGGTTTAAGCATGAAATTTATGAGATTAACGGAGAAAATGTGGGAAATTAGGGCGTGAAATTGGAGAGGTAAAATTGGGGATTTTAGGGACCATTTGAGGTTCGATTTTGGTTTTCTTGGTATATATGACTCGTGGGAGGATAAGGATTTTATTAATGTGCTTTTTATCGGATTCCGAGACGTGGGCCTAGAGGTCGGGTTTGACCAATTTCAGAATTTTTGATATAAGTTCATTATTTTTGTATGGGCTTCGTTCATTTAGCATATATTGACGTTATGATTCTGAATTTGAATAGATCGACACAAGTTAAGGCAAAGTCGAGAGGCAAGGGCATCGCGGAGTAGTATTTCATCCACTCGAGGTAACTAACGATTGTAAATCTAGACTTGAGGGTATGAACCCCAAAAATTTCATACTATTTTCACAAACGAGGTGATGCACATACTAGGTGACGGGCGTGTGGGCGTGCACCCTTAGGGATTGCAACTTCGTCCATCCCGTGGTGACTGTATAGTTGCATATTTTGGTATATTGTATATGATATCCATGTGTTTGTGAAATGAATTTGTTAACTTGGGCTGAATGCCATGTTTGGGGCCTTGTGCCGAACTGTTTAGAGCCTCAGGGGTGTTTTACTATTTTCCTCATACTGTTTTGATTTGAAAGTATATCCTCAGTCATGTTTTACATGTTTATTGTTTAATTCGGTTTCATTACTCTACTTCTTAATATATGAAAATTGTTTGGGTTGAGTTTTCCTGATTTTCACTGATATGCCCGAGTGGCCGTGAGGTTAACGACTTAGAGAGGTTGAGGACCTAATGGTGAGGCTTTTATATATATATATATATATATATTTATTTATTTATTTTGGATTGCACGCCGTAGCGATATGACGCTTGGGCTGTAGGAACCACTCCGGAGTTTGTACATCCCTAGTGAGTGTAGTCGACTATATACATTACGGATCGGGACGCACGCTGCAACGATTATTATTATTATTATTATTATTATTATTATTATTATTATTATTATTATTATTATTATTATTATTATTATTATTATTAGATATTTATTGAGCAGGAGTATTGAGTGTGAGTACTGATTGACTGAGATGCGCTCCCAAGTCCTAAATCACCTAAGATGGCTAAGCAAACCATAAAAATCCAAATCCGATATCGTCTACTCATAAGATAACTTCTAGTTTACTTTTCCAACTTAAACTTCTAAATAGGATACTAAGTGTCTCATTGCATACCGAAACCACTCCGGACCCAAACCAAAAAATGCGATACGATAAAATACAGTTGAGCAATACATATGAAGCAGAAATGGGAGAAACGGGGGCATAACCCACGAAACAACCGGCTGGGTCGCTACGTTGAAATTGCTAATTCACTCTATTTACTCAAAAAATATTTACTATTATTTTATTAACCACATTCTAGCATCATGTTTTCCTGCTCTGCTTGAATAACTAAAGTGAAGAATGAGGTTATTTGTAATTTTCTTCACTATCCGACTATATTCTTTTGCAGTACACTATCATTCTTTTTGAACTAAGCACGTGGATCACACTTAGGAAAATTTTATTTGTATCAAACAAAATTAGAATATCTAACCGCAATTTTCTATACACTTCAAAATAACTTCAGATTATAAACCTCGATCCTAAACACATAGTCACATCATGTGAAGGGAAATTGTCATATCTTTTATCTCACAATAATTTTGTATACAAATTCACTAACGTGGTACTTCCCGGTTCTGATTTGAATAAATCTAGACAACCTAAAATCATTCCCTAAAATTCAATGTCGTGTGATGTTGATTCTCATTTCATACATCATGTTTTCGTAATCATATGCATGAGTAGTATGAAAAATACATCTCTAGTAATATCAAACATTTCTGACTGCTAGAAATTTTGCCCTTAGTCTCTTTTTTTATCCAAAACTATAATGACCAATTCTAGGCCATTTGCTGTCATATTCTTAACACGCTACACTGTAGGGTCTGGCATCTAAATTATCATCATCCAACTTGTGGCTCAATTGCTAATAATTAAAAATAAAATTATTCTGTGAGGTAAAATGCATACGGATACACTACTATACACAAACATGTCCTTCTGAGATACCATCATCTTATAAATCACTTCTTACACAATCTGGTGAGTCTTGGATCTTAATCCTGACCTAAAACATGTGACGATTTTGCTATAATCACTATTCTTACACTTTTGTAGCACTCGTAGGCATCACAGTATACTCCCAAATCGGCAAAAATTGGATACTGAAAATTTGAGATTTAGTAAACATATAACTGAATAATGGCGTATTGAATAACCATAATGGTTCTCTAAGAGGCCGCTAACTGGTAATTGTGATAAATTGACAATCATAAAACATGATAACTATTTGTGTACTTTCTTGTTAGATTATGCTCTAATATGTACCTATTGCATCCCACTTTCAACATACCCGCAAATCTCATTTGTTACCAACCTGCACTCCATAAATATACCCCAATTGGAAATCGTCCTCTCTAGAACCTTAGGTTTCTCCTGCGCATCTCTTGGGCATCCAATACATTTGGAATTCGATAGGAAGAGAAGGTTAACTATTGCTTAGCATGATTTAGAATAGAAAGAGTGAGACAATCCTTAATATCTTGGTAGTTAACCGTTTATATGAGTGGTCGGTACACACATATAAAGGAAACTACACTGGACATAGCTTTATAGACTCCCTAGAACTCTTTAACCTAGTGCTCTGATACTAAGTTTTGTCACACCTCAAATATGGGCCTGGACGTAATACAACACTCAGTGCTTGACTACATGTGATTGAGCAAACCAACTGGCTGGCAGAATTAACACGTGATATCATAAATACTAAATGCGGAAGATAAACTAACACATGGTCATATACTGAAAGCTTGAATAATAAAAATCAAAGTGATAAAATACTAATGCAATTCTGATATATATTGGTAGCCAACATAGCTTAATATGAAAAGCCTGCAACTCTGTCTAGCTATTACTCTAATATATGAAGCCTCGAATGAAGTACTATAAACACTGACTGTCTGAAAATACTGAAGATTGTAAGGTAATGATAATTCCCCAAAAGAACTGGGGATCACCAAGTAGATGGTACGAGAATCCTAGCGCTCTGATTCGTCAACCTCTAAGTCACTACCTGCAAAGTGAGATGCAGGCCCCGGGAAAAAAGGGATGTCAGTATATTTGAATTGCACTGTTATATAAAGCAACTAAAAAAGAATTAGAAATGCTGAAACCGAAACTATACTGATAAATGAGAATTGATAATTAATAACTGAAATGATAACTATTGAAACTGAAACTGAAATGATAATTGATAACTGGTAACTGAACTAATAACTGATAACTGAAATGATAACTAATAATTGAACTGAACAAAGGAAGTAAGGATATGAATACCCCCTTTTCTGAATGATGAAAAACCTATTTATCTAAATAAGCTATGGCCTCGGTCCCAATATATATGTGCACAAGATACAGCCTCAAGCCCAAGTATACTTATACATAACTACAGCCTTAGGCCAAAAAATGTATAAATCATAAACTAGGACCTCAGGACCAAACATGCATAAAGCATAAACTACGACCTCAGTCCCACGTATGCATGGAGAATATAAAATATGGCCTCAAGCCCAAATACATGTGTTCAACATTCAGGAATTGAGAATCATACTGGAATACATGATGCTGAAATACTGAACTATACTGAGTTACATGATACTTAAATGCTGAATAAAGCTAGGCTGGGACATGTTTTCATGAACTGATTATGAAAAACTTAAACTTTAACTATTTATGACATGCTGAGTAATCTAGACTAAGACTCATGGGCATCAAACCCATGTCTATATTGATTATGCATTGATTTCACTATGTTTACAATGAATGTCATGAATGAGTTATGAATCTAGAGAATAGAAGTTCTACGACTATTCATGGAACTAAGGAATAATCATTTTCTAAGGAAACTAGTAACAGACATAATGAATGGGACGTAGGGAGAATCATAGTCATTCCCAAACGTAAAGAGATTTAGCCTCAGATATCTCAATTTCGTCCCTTAGTGATACTACAGTGATCCAAAATACTAAGAACCTTCAATCTACAATAGAAACATCCAGTGAAACCCAATATTAGTAACAAATTTTATAAGTTAAGTCATTTAGACATATTATCAAACACATTGTAGGCATAAATCTCTATATCTCATCACCATATAATTAGTTTATCTAACTACTACCGTTTATCAATAATTTATCCCACCATTATGATTAACCAATTTATAAATTCCAACATCACATATATGACCATCCATCGAACTAACAAAGTTCCATTAAATAACCATCTTTCATTCTCTACAATAGTTATGCAATTAAATTGGGAACTTATGGCCTCCAATCGCCATACCAAGAGTTTTAATACTTATTCACACTCTTATTCCCTTAATAAATCCATACATATAAGTCTAAGGGTGTACGATTATCTTTTTGGAAGAAATATTGCAAAACCCTCCTTTGAGTTTTTGAATAAATCTCTTGAAGATCTAAGTATTTTATGTATAGATTTCATCAATGCTAGTGTATAAATGATGGAATTCACACCAAGATAATGAGGATTGCTTACCTTGAATATAGGAGGGGTTGGAGGTCTTGAGAGAGTGGAGAAGAGCTCCAAAATCCGCCAAACGAAGTGGGAAAAATAACCTCCGAAGGTCTTATATCAAAATGGGGTCGGGTTGAAAAAAAACCCAGATTTGCACAGCCGTGGAGCATGGGGCGCCACGTGGGGCAGCACGGGTAATGAAAAATGTGCCTAGGAAATAACTTTGGAACTGTTTTGCAAATTCATATGGGGTGGCGCGATAGTATAAAATTCTGCCAGCTTTTGGTAATTTGGTCATAAATTCTGGTATGTGTATCCAAATGACGAACGGTTTACATTGTTAAAAACTAGACTCCATGATCTTTCAGTTGATAGGTTTTGCGTCACATAACACCTTATATAAAGGTAGATATGCTCGTCCAAATTGTGGTCTTGTGCGTACTCATTTGAAATTTTAGTCTATCATGTAATTTTCCAACTTGGCCTAGACTTAGGTCTCTCTTTGGATCCCAAATCACTTACGATATGCCTCGTACACTTATTATCATAACCAATTGATAACCATCACATTAATACTCATTTAATGTATCTACAACTAATTCAAATTTACAGGGTTTTACGGTCATTATGACCAACAACAAATTTTCCGACTATTACAAATAGATATTTTTTACCTGTTAATGAGAACTCTATTTTTTTTTTTTTGATTAATTATAGAAGAAAGAGGCAAACGTATAATAATTTAGTACCTGCAATTCAATCTAGTTTGTTTTACGCTATTCTGCGATTAGTTTTATCTATTTTATATGTGAAATATAGCTGGGCAGTTTTAAAGTACTTATGCTCTTTATTCGAAAACATTCTCATAAGTTTAGCCATTTTTATAGGAGTTTCATCTATACTTCACTATGGCATAAACTGCAATTCGCCTCAGATTGTTCAATAAAATTTTGATTTGATTTCTCATTTCATCAAATAAATCTGTGTGCTAATAGACACTATGTTGTCTAAAGAGTTTAGAGTTCTTACAAACTCCTTTGAGATGAAAAAAAAAACTTTTGTTTATTTTTTTAACTAGTAAATTAGCCCGCGCTTCACGCGGTGTGATCAAAGAAAATATATAATTAGTTCAAACATCTATGTTATGTCACGACCCAAAATCCACTAAGGGTCGTGGTGGCACCGAACACTACTGTTAGGCAAGCCAACTAAATTACTTGATGAAGTTCTCATTTTAACAACCTTGAAAACTAAGATTTTCCTTCAATTTTATAAACGAAAAGATAACCGCTTCAATTCAATCTAAATGATAAGTAATTAATACAAATATTTCAAAACCATCCCAGAACCCGGTGTCACAAGTGCACGAGCATTCATTAAGAAGGGAATAAAATACAACAACTGTCCGAAACACAATATTGGACAGAAAATAAATACAGATAATTGAAAGAGACTCTGCTGGCTGCGGATCGCCTCGAGAAGTGCAGCTCACCTAAGTCTCTGTATCAACCATGCTGTTACGCCCAGTAGGCCACTAGAGTTATATATACCTGTGCAATAAAAATGCACAGAAGTGTAGTATGAGTACGAAAATAACGTATACTCAATGAGTATCCCGTCTAATCTCGAAACAGTAGAGACGAGATGGTCGGCTTCAACACTTACTAGTGGTCTAATAATGATGTCAATAATACATTAAATCGTGAATTTCTATAGACATAATTTTAATCAAATAAAAGGAAACAAGTAACAATTATTTCTTTTATAGGAAATTTCCACAATTCCTTTTCATTACTTATCCAATTATTCTGAAGCCATGAAAAGGCAATAACAACTTTCATAAGTTTAAGGCAGCAATACAAGCATGGGCAAATCATGCCGAGCGTACGGCTCGCTCCAACAGAAAATAAACTGTGCATTATCGAGGGTCGAACGGCGCGAATCACAGATGTATCTATTTAATCAGCCGAGGCATTCGGCCTGCTCCAAAAATAAACACACTGACAGTCAATCAAGAAGTCCACACAGAGTAATTATCCAATGAAAATAAATCCTCTTTTAACCATTTAAGAAATGAAGTTTTATCTGTTTAGAAATTCATTTACTAATTCAATGTGATTTAAGCAATTCAAGTTATCAATAGGCTCACAAATAATCTTAGTATAGCATGCTTTTGGGTCCTAACTACCCGGACAATAGCATAATAGTAGCTACGCACGGACTCTCGTCACCTCGTGCGTATGTAGTCACCACATATACGAGCAAATATCCACTTAATTTACCTATGGGGACAATTTCCTCTTACAAGGTTAGAAAGGAGACTCACCCCGTTCCGAAGTTCCATAACCGGCATTCCACTCTCTTTCGAAGACTCAAGTCGATGCAAAAATGTTCCAAAACTAGCCAATAATTATATAAACGCATTAATATATGTTCAATTACTCATTATAGTCCAATTTATAACAATTCCTAACCCTGAACGAAAAGTGGACAAAATTGCTCTCGATCCCACATGCCCGGATTTTGAAATTTTCCAAAGATAAAGTTTACCCATGACCTTACGAACTCAAATATATAATTTATTATCAATTCCATGCCCAAAATCATTGTCAAAATCCAAAAATACTAACTTTCTAGGTTTTTTCTCAAACCCCAAGTTTTCTACTAATTTGCATGCTAAAACGCATACAAAATTAATATATGTAACTCAAGATAGGTGGGGTTAGCTTACCTTATCGATGATTATTAAACACCCCACTTGAATCTCTCCAAAATCGCCCATACCAAGAGAAAAATGGGTGAAATGAATTCAAACCCCTATTTTAAAACAAAATGTGAATGAAAGATCCCACTAAATTGAAGTGGGTCTATGAATCTAAGAAATGGTGAGAATTATTGATCTCTCTCAATATCTCTCTCAATTCGAAAATCCAGGATTTGAATGGATCTCCTCTCATTGATTCCTCCTAAATTGCATTGGTTTATCCTAAAGATTTCATTTCAATTGGAATTTGGTTATTCGCCATGTACAAGGATCCCCGCTAAGCATCCATGGCTGAATGGTTAAAGCGCCCAACTCATAATTGGCAAATTCGTAGGTTCAATTCCTACTGGATGCACGCCAATGGGACCCTCCAATAAGTCTATTGGAATTGCTTCTGTATCAATGGAATCTCATCATCCATACATAACGAATTAATGTGGTATATTCATATCATAATATATGAACAATAAGAACTAGCATTCTTATTGAGACTATAACTCATAGGGAAGAAAATCGATTTATGGATGGAATCAAATATGCAGTATTTACAGACAAAAGTATTCGGTTATTAGGGAAAAATCAACCTTCTGCCTCCAGCAATTTATGCGTCTGCAGAAAAATGACAGCATCTGCGGAAAAGTGACTGCATCTGCCAAAAAATGACCGCATATGCGGTCCCTTCACTTCCAGCCTAAAACCACATCTGCGATTGAAGTGCCACATCTGCTGTCCAAAAACCGCAGATGCGGTTATGACAACAACCAGCAACCTCAGCCTTCCAAAAATTTCATTTTCGATCTGTAAACCACCCGGAATCCACCCAGGCCTCCGGAACCCCAACCAATTCCAAAATACATTACAGACTTTCTCGAGGCCTCGGATCATATCAAACAATACTAAAACCACGAATCGACCTCCAATCCAAGCTTTATGAACTTTAGAACTTCAAACTTCTATTTTTGATGTTAAAATCTATCAAATCACATCTGATTGACTTCAAATTTTGAACACAAGTCATATTCGACATTACGGACCTACTTCAACTTCCAAAATCAAATTTCAACCCCGGTATAAAAAATTCCACTTCCGGTCAAACTTCTCAAAAACCTTCAAATTTCTATCTTTAGCCAAATGACTCCAAAATGACCCACGGACCTCCGAATTCACTTCCGATCGTGCTCTTAATTCCAGAATCACTATACGGATCTATTCACATACTCAAAATCCCAAACGGACATCGATAACACCGAAATGCACTTCAAGCCAAACTTATGAAATTTCTTCTAAAATGCTAGCTTCCACAATAGGCGTCAAAACGCTCCCGGGTTGTCCAAAACCCGATCCGAGCATACGCCCAAGTCCAAAATCATCATACGAACCTGTTGGAACATTCAGATCCCGATTCCGAGGTCGTTTACTCAAAAATACCGTCCTAGTTAATTCTTTCAACTTAAAGCTTCTGAAATGAGAATTCTCTTTCCGAATAATCTCCGAATTTCCCGAAATTGAAACCATGTGTACAAGTCGTAATACCTGAAATGAAGCTGCTCATGGCCTTAGACTGCTAAACGACGCGCTAGGGCTCAAAATAACAGGTCGGATCGTTACATTCTCTCACACTTAAACATACGTTCGTCCTTGAACGTGCTGAAAACTACACTGAAGTAGTCTGAAATCACTATTTAACACCTCATGCGCCTTCTCGTGCTACCACAACTCAGTTGAGCACATTAGTTTGATCAATTCAGAAGATATTTCTTTTTATTCAAGTAGATAAGCTTTAGAGCCTAATTCCAACATCTGGAATTCTATGCCCGACCTGCTTCCAACATACGCTCATCGTATCAATAATTGCACCCAACCCCAAAACACGACTGCATACCTTAGTTGAATTCACAACTTGCACCACTTTACTCATAGGACCGCAATAACATTCTTTGATTAATCTAATCGAAATTCTACGAATCTGATGCTCCCATTGCACTGCATGACATACTTAGGTCTTGTTCTAACTCTTACAATACCGACACTATGGATGAGATCTGTATAAATTCATAACCACTGCCAAAACAACAATTCATTGGGTCTATACTCCTGGAAAGAACGATCACCTCATTCTGAACCAACCAATGGTCTTAGCTCCTTATTATACTCCATTTACTCATATTGCACTGATCTCGAATTCAATGATCTCGTCGCACCCAGTACGAATTGCTCAGGCAATAAGCCATCCCGACATGACCAAAGGTCTCAATAATGCTACAATGTGCCAATAGGCTACCGATTCGAACGAGATACAAAAGGAAAACGAACTCTCGAAGGAACTACCTAACTTAGTCACCAATACGGACTTTCCTTAGAAAATAGGAAGCACAGCATACAAAAATAGTATATAGAAAACTATACTCAACATGACACTGTTGTAGCGCGCAACCTGGTCCAAATAACAGACCCATGGCGGCGTGCCACCCCATCCACACATATCATACCCATGCGGCGTGCCACCCGATCCACACATAACATACCCATGGTGGCATGCCACCCTATCTTCACATAACATACCCATGGTGGTGTGCCACCCGATCCACATATAACACTCACCTAAGGAGATTCACATCGAGCTAAATTGCTCATTACAATAAAATACCAAATTCCGGTCACAAGCACGCTAGCTGCATAATACCATCTTTGAGGGGACATATAGCGCTATAAGCTACAAAACTCAAGCACAATTGAGGTGCGATATACAGTCTGAATCTCAAGAACCATTTTGCTCATAATACATCATTTCTACGCAGATCCTCAATACATAAGCAATTTCTCAAGCCGTCTCACAACTTACACGGCACAATGTGTCACTACATGAAATAACTGACAACGAAATAACCCCTGACTACTCCTCCATATGGAGCGCATTACCGAAATGGACGTGTTTGGCTTGATATAGAGCCCATATTCACATTTGAATCCATCCACTGACCTCAAGTTGATTCTGGTCACACTAACTAGGCTAATAACCTTTCCAAGGTCCATAATAACTCTCCTTTCTTTCATAACGCATAAGAATAACCATCATAACCAGAGAAATCCTTCGCAGTCCACAACTTAATAGACTGAATGCCCTCCAGGCATATATTCTCAAATCAAAGATATTATCACAACCTTCAAATTTGGTTTAAGTCTTTAATCAATCAAGTGACTACTTGCCACACTTATACAATCTTCCTTTGGGACACACTCCCACAACTTACCATAACAATTAACTGGGTCGTACCTCCAAACCACTGGCCGCACTAATGTTGAAAAGCGATCAAGAATCATTAACCCTGTTGCAAAGCCCTTTTACAAAACACCGATCTCAGTTGACGATGATAAAACCAACTTACCTTATACATCGGAACTCCTTTCCTGCTCATCAGAGCTCGTGACATCCTTGTCAACACCGAACCGTTACATTGATCTTCACTTCAAATTCCATACCACTCACTGCAGCTAACATGCCAACTCAACCAGGGCTAACCATTCTATCTTCTTCCAATTTATCCTTTATTGCCTTAGAAATAATAATAACTCCATTCAACACATAACACATTCCACCTACACTCGTCCCGAGTGACCTTGAATCACGAGACCGTGCTGTCTCAAATTCCATGAACCATTTCGTACCTCACAATTGCTACACTGCAAGTCAAACATCCTAGAACATTCTGGGCCTCTTCTCATAAGCTACTGCAAAAGCTTGATTCTTAACTGCGCCTATAGGCTCGAAATCATTAGGCATGACACTTTACCCCTTTGAATCCATTAGGACCGTTGTTGAGAGCCACCAGCTCTAACTTGGCCCTGAATATAATAAACTCTATGAATCTTCTATCACATGAATACCCTCTCGGCGAAGCACCCATCCGAATCACTTCCCTTGGAACCCACATCAATACAAGGCACGAATCCTGAATCCTTTCCAAATCTGGACATGAGTCAATAAGGCCAACCATAGCATACCTTTAACAATTCCTTTGCTCAATTTACCACTTATGGTCTTTTCCCGTAGCTGAAATAGCCCATCAATATGCTAATAACCAGAAACCCCATAAGTAGTTAACCATGCAACCCAATCATAGACGGTGGGACTCTCCCACTTAGCTTGAGCCACTATTACACATCTTTATAGTTCACCATGATTCTTAATCTCTTATTGACATACCCTTACGCAATCAACCGCCAAAATTCTCGATATCTTACTGTAGAAACCCCATTTTTATACTCTAAATCATCAACAACCTTCGCACGACCGATCCCTTCGCTGTATAAGTAATAGAATTCTTCGCAGAAGCCTCGCCAACCACGTGACCACTAAACTGCTCACAGGAATAACCCACCCGTAAAAATCACTCCCCGACATCTCCCAACGCTGCCGCACGGGGTATGTGCAATCACTATGACATCAATAACCCATCCTGAGTACGAGCTCTCTCTCTCTAGCTGCACGAGTCCATTCACCCCTTGTGGACATCAATTAAACGTGCGGCAACATTCTTCCAATTCAAAGTTATGCTACATCCTTCTTCATTCAACCAGTTCCTTTCTCGTTATACTAAATCTCCTGTCGCATAATAGCCCATACTTAAAATTAAATCCGTAGGCCCAAACCACAAATCACTAAAATTCCCAAATCACTCCAAACTCTCCCACTTTGGAGAAACTCACCCCTTTACTTGACTACTCGACCTTGGCCTCTTATACTCGGCCTTCTAGAAATTTTAGTCACCGTCTGATACTTCCCATATGTCTTTCTCATCCTTTGCTGCTCAATTGTTGCCTTAATAAAATCTATCTTCGTAGCACTTGTACCCACTATCACTACTAACTTTAAAACTTTCTGAAGATCATCTTTCTTGAGACGTCGACATTGAAAACACCGATTCAATCCCGAACTACCGCACCTTGCGATATCTCATAGCCGCATTTTCAATACTATTTAACAATAGCTCGCCCCAAAGGCGAATTGTAGAAGGTCATAACACTGGCTAGCTTAGTACGTTCAATAAGGACAATGACACCTCATCATAGAAGAAAATACCAAGTCCCGTTACCCCATCAACCCAAACCTGAACACTCTCAGCCCGATTGCCTTTTCCCCGCCAGGAATAAAATACTGAATCTCTAAATCATGCACTGAGTAAACTTCCCATCAAGTCAATTCACCGCCCTGACAAGTAGGCAATGTCTTAGCAACATATCAATACTGTGAAACAATAGTTCATAAGCATCATGACAACTTGTGCCTAGCCTCAGAGCCCTCAGAAGTACCTCTACCGGGCTGAAACAATAAAATATCCTTTTACAAAGCGATGATCATAATCCGATCAGCTATACCGGGAGAAACATCCCGTAACACATTTGTAGTACCATTACGGTTCTTCAATTTTCGATTTATAACAAGCAGTTTGTGTCGCGTAAGATTGAGTATGAATGAATTAAAGACATACGCCTCCAAAGATCAAATCGCACGATAAGGAATCAGGAAGGGAAGTACTCCTAACAGTCCTGCAGCCTCCCGAGGATAGGTTCAGACGTCTCTGTATCGATCCGCGAGACTCTGCTAGACTTGCTCATGACTCGTGAGACCCTAGGAACCTAGTGCTCTAATACCATGTTGTCACGACCCAAAATCCACTAAGGGCGGCGGTGGCGCCGGACACTGCTGTCAGGCAAGCCAACCAAATTAGTTGATGAAGTTCTCACTTTAACAACCTTGAAAACAAAGATTTTCCTTCAATTTTATAAACGAAAAGATAACCGCTTCAATTCAAACTAAATAATAAGCTATTAATACAAATATTTCAAAATCATCCCAGAACCCGATGTCACAATTGCATGAGAATTTACTAAGAAGTGAATAAAATACAACAACTGTCCGTAACACAATATTGGACAAAAAATAAATACATATAACTGAAAGAGACTTTGCTGGCCGAGTATTGCCTCGAGAAGTGCAGCTCACCTAAGTCTCCATATCAACCATGCTGCTACGCTCAGTAGGCCACTAGAGTTACATATACCTGTGCAATAAAAATGCACAGAAGTGTAGTATGAGTACGAAAACAACGTGTACTCAATGAGTATCTCGTCTAATCTCGAAGAAGAAAAAGATGAGATGGTCGACTTTAACACTTACTAATGGTCCAATAATGATGTCAATAATACATTAAATCGTGAATTTCTATACGCATGATTTTAATCCAATAGAAGGAAACAAGTAAACAATTGTCTCTTTTATAGGAAATTTTCACAATTCCTTTTCATTACTTCAATTATTCTCAAGCCATGAAGAGGCAATAACAACGTTAATAAGTTCAGGGCAGCAATACAAGCATGCGCAAATCATGCCGAGGCGTACGACCTGCTCCAACAGAAAATAAACTGCGAACTGTCGAGGGTCGAACGACGCGAACCATAGATGCATCTATTTAATCTGCCGAGGAATTCGACCCATTCAAAAAATAAACACACATACAGTCAATCAAGAAGTCCACATGGAGTAATTATCCAATGAAAAAAAAATCCTCTTTTAACCATTTAAAAAACTGAAGTTTTATCTGTTTAGAAATTCATTTACTAATTCGATGTGATTTAAGCAATTCAAGCTATCAATAGGTTCACAAATAATCCAAATTTAGCATGCCTTTGGGTCCTAACTACCCGGACAATAGCATAATAGTAGCTACGCACAGACTCTCGTCACCTCGTGCATACGTAGCCCCCCACATATAGGAGCAAATATCCGCTTAATTCACCTATAGGAACAATTCCCTCTTACAAGGTTAGAAAGGAGACTCACCTCGCTCCGAAGTTCCATAACAGGCATTCCACGCCGTTTCAAAGACTCAAATCGATGCAAAAATGCTCCAAAACTAGCCAATAATAATATAAACGCATTAATATATGTTCAATTACTCATTATAGTCCAATTTATAACAATTCCTAACCCCGAATGAAAAGTTGACAAAATTGCCCTCGGGCCTACGTGCCGATTCAGAAATTTTCCGAAGATAAAGTTTACCCATGACCTTACGAACTCAAATATATAATTTATTGTCAATTTCATGCCCAAAATCATGGTCAAAATTCAAAAATACTAATTTTCTAGGTTTTTCCTCAAACCCCAAGTTTTCTGCCAATTTGCATCCTAAAAACCATACAAAATCAATATATTTAACTCAAGATAGGTGGGGTTAGCTTACCTTGTCAATGATGATTAAACACCACATTTGAAGCTCTCCAAAATCGCCCATACCAAGAGAAAAATGGGTAAAATGAACTCAAACCCCGATTTTAAAGCACCTTTTTACCTTCAGCAATTTCCGCATCTGCGTAAAAATGATCGCATCTACGCAAAGGTGACCGCATTTGCGGTCCCGCATCTGCGGTCCCGCATCTGCGAAAAAATGACAGCATCTCCGGTCCTACATCTGCGAAAAAATGACTGCACCTGCGTTCCCTTCACTTCCAACCCAAAATCGCATCTGCGATTGAAGTGTCGCATCTATGGTCCCACATCTGCAGTCCAAACACCGTAGATGCAGTTATGACAACAACCAACAACGTTAACCTTCCAAAAATTCTATTTTTGATCCGTTAACCACATGGAATCCACCCGAGGCCCCCAGGACCCCAACCAATCATACCAATCAATCACAAAACACATTACAGACTTGCTCGAAGCCTCAAATCATATCAAACAATGCTAAAATCACGAATCGACCTCCAATCCAAGCTTTATGAACTTTAAAACTTCAAACTTCTATTTTCGATGTTAAAACTTATCAAATCATATCTGATTGACTTCACATTTTTCACGCAAGTCAAATTCGACATTACGGACCTACTCCAACTTTCACAATCAGATTCCGACCCCGATATCAAAAAGTCTACTTCCGGTCAAACTTCTCAAAAACCTTCAAATTTCTATCTTTAGCCAAATAACTCCAAAATGACCCACGGACCTCCGGATTCACTTCCGATCACGCTCCCAATTCCAGAATCACTATACGGAGCAATTCACATACTCAAAATCCCAAACAGATATCGATAACACCGAAATGCACTTCAAGCCAAACTTATGAAATTTCTTCTAAAATGCTAGCTTCCATAATAGGCGTCAAAACGCTCTCGGGTTATCCAAAACCCGATCCTAGCATACGCCCAAGTCCGAAATCATCATACGAACCTGTTGGAACTTTCAGATCCTGATTCCGATGTCGTTTACTTAAAAATCTCGTCCTAGTTAATTCTTTCAACTTAAAGCTTCTGAAATGAGAATTCTCTTTCCAATTCATCTCCGAATTTTCCGAAATTCAAACCATGCGTACAAGTCCTAATACCTGAAATGAAGCTGCTCATGGCCTCAAACTGCTGAACGACGCGCTAGGGCTCAAAACGACCGGTCAGGTCGTTACATGTTATGGGTCACCTAAATTCTTTGAAATGCTAAATTTTTTTTATTTTTAAAAAGCAAATATATAAGGCTATACATACAAAAAAAAATACTATATAAGGGAAAGACACACATGAACAAACTAAAATAGGAAAATAAACAAAAAGAAGAAATACATATCTTTTTATAGTTCTTGTCAACAATATAAAAATGATTGCAGTGCAGGCAATTACTTGGTTGGCCAATGCAAATTATGCTAGAAACAAACTCTATGCATAGCCCATAAAACCGTATTGAGTAAACGATATTTAAAGCTTGTGGAAACTAATGCGTATTATTCAAACTAATTAATAAAAGAAACAGTCAGGAATAGAAAAAGAACAGACATAACATTAACATTAGAAATCAATTAAGTATATCAGTTTAATCTTTTCAAATGCCATCTTGAATGCATGCAATATAGTAGCACATTAGTGAAATTGGTTGTTAAAGGAAAAAAGGAAAAAAATTAGAACAAAAAATAATATAGCTTTCTCTTTTTTATAGCTTTTGATAGTAATATGATCCAAATGTTTTACATCAAATAAAATAGGGAAACGGCTATTTTAACACTAATCAACAAAGTGATACCAAAATAGTGTGTGAAGTTCAAAAAATTTCATTAGTTAAATTTGATATCTTTTAAAGAAGCCCTCATCTCTGTTATAGATGGATAGAGCTACTCTCCCGGCATTGCAAAAAGGATTACATAAATGAAAAAATATTTTCTAAATAGATTAAGACAATATTCCTAATTATAACAAAATTGGAGAAGAGCATAAATAAACATGTAACATTACAATCAAATAGGTACAAAATAAATAAGGGATTAACTTTGTCAAAGCTAATTTTGAGTCTTTCAACTCCTTGAATAACTGTTTCAATTGCCGATATTTATCTCCATAAACACATCCATATATACATATTGTTCAGACCAGCCTGATAGAAAACATGGAAAAAACAATCATGCAACTTATCATATCTTGTGTTCAAATGAACTACTAACAGATAAAGGATGACAACAGCAAGTATAAGAATTAACAATACCTGGGACATGTCTGATGTATGTTTGGTCCGAGAATTGGTTCTCCAAAGATGGTGCCATAGGTTTCATATACTATTTTCAGGTAAGCCATAGTTCAGAGATACCATCAACCAAGAAAAATAAAGCAAACACTTTAAAATCACCATTTAGTACGTTTATGATGTTTCATTTTAACTCTTCCAATATATAATGCAAGTTAAACCGCTGCATATGGGCATCAGTTGCAAAGCCCTTTCTCCTCTTTCTATATGGATGAATCGAAATAAATATATAAAATCAAAAAGAGCGTAAAGAATGGAGTAATCTTTCCCCGGTAAATAATATTATTCCTTTGCTTCAGTATAGCTCTCTTACCCTGACTTGGCAGCCTACTTTTTGGTTTTGGCTAGCTCCCTGGACTTGGTATAGAACATATTGTTATGAAGATAACACCTCTCTTTAAGTACTCGTAGTATCTTCTTGATGCCAGCAAGGTAACAGCTTACTTCATCAGTTAAAAAAGGAGCATCCTTTTAGTAATTATTTTTTCTTTCAATCTTCTTCTCTTAACAGAAATCCCACTCTCAAAACAAATATGGTAAAAGCCAAATGGAAAGGAAGAAAGAAAGAAGAGAAAAAGCTTGGACTCATACTCTGCCAAAATCTGATGTAAAAAGGAAGAAAAGAAAAGAACAAACCAAGAAAGCCAATCATACGTAGATCATAATTTTTCAATAGCCGAAAGCAACTGACAATAAACGAACAACACATGTAATACAAACCGCCATGTTATAACCCTGAAAATTCAGGTATATCAGTGCCGTAATAGAAGAAACCCAAGCATAATAAATTGAATTATAGTTCCCATGCTCTTTTTAATCCTCATTCAAAACCACCATATCTTTTCAGGTCCTCCATATTTGTCAGAGAAGGAAAAGCAAAAAGAAACCATAAAGACCAAAGTACAATATGGAGACACCAATACAATCAGACACAAAATGTAGAACCCGCAATAGCACCAAATCACAACATATAGACCCAGAATTGAACAAATCAAACAAACATTTCAAACAAAACAATAACGTAGGAAAGACTACGAGAAGTCCAATAATAACAGAAAGCTGTTCTTAGCACAAAAAGACCTCTTTTGAAATAATATAAAGATTGATACTCACTTCAATCACCTATGCTCTATTTGGGCACCTTTCACATTCGAGTTTCAGTATTTAGAGCAGTCGTAGCATTCTCTCAAATTGTTCCAAAACCAAATAACAATAAAATTTAGTAGAAACAGTTAGGACAATTTAGAAACCAAAAAGTAAAAAAATTACCTGCAAAGTGCAAAGTCATGAACTTTTCTCGAACTGATTTTCTCGGATTCCGATTCCGATTCCGAGTCTGAATCGAAAGGTTGCTACCAGTTGCTCCAATTGCCTCGTTGAGTTTGCCGTCTTCTATTTGGGGAGAGTAGTATGGTGAAGAGGAGGGATCCAAGGACGCCTCTTTTATTGGGATTTGAGGTAACGTTTGGGATCCCTATCCTTTCAACTGGAATTCTGTTGCTGGTATCAAACGGTGATCCTACTACTACAATTCCCCAATAGAGTTCTTTATAATTCAAAACGGTGATGATATATAGAAACTAAAGAATATAGAAATGCATTCTCTTGCAAACAGTTGGTGAGGAGCATTCAGTAAACTCATGAGTCCAAAGTGCGAGAGAAGCCAAGTGTAATCCACTATGTTACTTAGTTTGCTCTTTGTTGTTGTGAAATTTTTTTACTGCATACAAAAGTTGAACAAGCAAGATGGATATACCAGCTTTCTGGATAAGAAGTGGGCGTTGACTGAGGCAACAAACTTGATAAGGAATTTGGAGAATCTATCTTAAATGTAGTCTCTACATTTCAACCCGTCCAGCATTCATTATTTTGGTAAAACTCAAATTTGTGCAGAGATTCCACAATGATGGTCTACACTAACTACCTATGTTACTTTAACCATACTTTTCTTTTCTGGCAAACCAAGTAAATTTTGATTTTTTTTATATATATATATATATATATATGTATATATATGTATGTATGTATCTATGTATTCTTAGGGATTATCCATAATATTTGATAACTATTGTAGAGTTCAATAATTGAATATAGCTTTCACTAATGTTGGGCCTGTACAATGCATGGGCAACACCTTCTATATATATATATATATACCCCTTTCAATCCAAATCTTCTATTTCGGAACCTAGTCAACTAAACAACAAAAGACTATTATAATTTTTACAATTAGTATGATATATTTTTTATATGATCTCCTAAATTGTTTTTGTTTATCGATCCTTTGTTAGGAAAAACTTGAGATGATTTAACTCGATAAAGTTAAACTGAATAACATTTTAGTGTTATTTCATACATCATGTTTAAAACTAAAACATTAATTAAAAGAGAACATGAGAAAATATTTTAGGACATTATTCTTACAATAGAATAAATTAAATTGTTTGAAGAGGTAATTAATAAGAAAAGTATTTATCTCAAAACATAATACGAAGGCATCCAAATGTATTTAAAAGGTGTTAAACTGCTGTTATTATTCCATAATAAATGCTCAATAATCGTAGGACTTTGCATTATTTTGCTAAAGTTTATTATATTGGTCGGAGTGTAAATGGGATCCAACGGTAAACTAAGTAACCAAAACATAAAGCAATTTTCAGACTATAAGAATCAAATTACACACAATAGCATAAACAAATTGAGCATATAAAGATATTTCATTATTTCGAGGCACAAAGAATCGCTGTCACGGTCAGGAATTTCCACCTTTAGAACCGTGATAGCGCCTAAAATTCAATTGCTAGGTAAGCCAACGTTAGAGAACCGTTAAGCCAGTATTTATTCAATCTCAATACACAAAGTCAATTAAGCAAAACTGAAATAAAACCCATTTGGGAATAACATAAATGCCCATTTGCTACTACAATACGGATCTGGAGTCACAACTCATGAGCTTCTAGAATTTACTATAAAAAGAGTTAGAAAGAAATACAACTATTTTGAAAGAAAAGAAACAGAGAGAAAAAAATGAAGGGGACTTCAAGGTCTACAGACGTCAGCAGATCGAGACTCCAAAGTTAGTCCAAGCTGCTCCAAATCACAAACTAAGGTCGGTACCAAAATTTGCACAAGAAGTGTAGAGTATAGTATGAGTACAATCGACCCCATGTACTCGTAAGTGTCGAGCCTAACCTCGACAAAGTATTGACGAGACTATGACAAGACACCTACATATAAACCTATGCAATTAACAGTATATGTACAAGATAACAACGGATAAAAGCAAATCATGTACTATTGGGAGGGGAATATGCGAAGGGATACAAGATACAAGAGATACAATAAAAATGATAACCAGAACAATAAATACGCCTATAACAAGTAAAAAAAATTAAGCAAGGTGAGAAAAATTGCACGGCATCACCCTTCATGCTTTTACTCTCAACATCACAACGAAATAATAATACTACACGTCATCACCCTTCGTGCTTTTACTCTCACTCACATCATAAATTAATAGATACGTCACGACATCACCCTTCGTGTATTAACACTTACAATATGTCACGACATCACTCTTCTTACTTTAACAGCCATAAACAACACAACATCACCCTTCGTGCATTAACATTCTCCCCTACGATATAACAAAGAACAAGTTACAACATGGAGATAGAATAACAATAACTAGTCTTAATTCAACAATGGTTCCACAATACCAAAACCCAACTTTGAATCAATACTCAATTATCACCAAAAATCCTTAAACATGATAAGAATGATCAATTTAATAAATAACTAGTCTAAGCATGGAGAACGTGATCAAAGTAAGCAAAGATTACAAGAAACAAGTCCCACCTGCATGCTTTAACCCGACAACAACGCATAGGTGCTCGTCAACTCACATATAAGTTGTACCCCAACATCTAAAAATGTAGCAAATAGGCAAAAAGTCTTATTCCGTCAAGTCAAGGTTAGCCACGATATTTACCTCGCTCCAAAGTCCAAACTCAAATATCAATCACAACCTTGCCTTCCAAACAAGCCTCTGAATCAATAGAATCTAGCAAATTACCAACTAAACGATTCAGATTAAGCCCTAGGAACTACCCACAATTGCAAAGAATTCAATTTAGGTCATTATTAAAAAAGACAATAAAAGTCAACACCCGGGCTCGCTTGGTTTCAAATCCGAAATTCGGATAAAAACCCAATTACTCATTCATCCCTGAGCTCGGTTATGTAATTTTCTTTGGAATCTGACTTCAACTTGAGGTCTAAATCCCAATTTTATAAAAGTTCATGTTTTTACCCAAACCCCCAATTTTTAGCAGGAAAACACAAGATTTTAGGTTGACATCTTAGAAAAAGTAGTGATAGATTGAAAGAAACTAGTTTAGGATCACTTACAAATGATTTGGTTAAGAAAAGTCCTTTGACATATCGCCTCTAGGGTTTCTAAGTTTTAAAATTTGAGAGAATGAGCAAAATCTCATCTAACTCCCATTTTGATCAGTGGCAGATGTCGTATTAGCGACCTGGGATTCGAAAATGCGAACCCCAAAAATGCAAAGGAACTATCGCAAATGCGAAGTCCATCTCATCTCTGATTTCTTCGCAAATGCGAAGAATAGTTCGCAAATGCGAAATCTGACCATCTACAATATCGGCCATTTGATCGCAATTGCAATCACTGCCTCCCCCAGCCCAACTTCGTGACTGTTTTATTCGCAAATGCAAACTCTGGCCTCCTCAGCCACTATTTGCAAATTCCATAAGTAGCTCGTTAATGTGAATCCATCAGGGGCCACAAATGCGAAGCCTCACATCACAATGCGAGGTTTGAGGCCTACATTAAAGCTGAAGCACAGCAGTAATGAAAAATGTGTGTAGAAAAAAACTTTGGAACTGTTCTAAAATCCACATAGGGTGGCGCGATAGTACACAATTCTGCCAGCTTTTGGTATTTTGATCATAACTTCTAGTAGGAGTGTCCAAATGACGAACACTTTAAATTGTTAAAAACTAGACTCGAAGATCATTCAGTTGATAGATTTTGAGTCACATAAATTCCCATTAGATACTACAATATGGATCTAGATTCACAACTCATGAGCTTCTAGAATTTACAACAAAAAGAGTTAGAAAGAAATACAACTGTTTTGAAAGAAAAGAAACAGAGAAACTAAAAAAAATTGAAGGGGACTTCAAGGTCTGCAGACGTCAGCAGATCGAGACTCCAAAGTTAGTCCAACCTGCTCCCACTCACAAACAACTAAGGCCGGTAACAAAATCTGCACAAGAAGTGCAGAATGTAGTATGAGTACAACCGACCCCATGTACTCGTAAGTGTCGAGCCTAACCTCGACAAGTATTGATGAGGTTATGACAAGACATCTACATATAAACCTATACAGTAAGCAGTATATGTACAAGATAATAAAATATAAAAGCAAATCATGTACTATTGGAAGGGGAATATGCGAAGGGGATACAAGATACGAGAGATACAACGAAAATGATAACCAGAACAATAAATACGCCTTTAACAAGTAAAAAAAATTAAGGAAGGTGACGAAAACTGCACGGTATTACCCTTCATACTTTTACTCTCAACCTTATAATGAAACAATAATACTGCACGTCATCGCCCTTCGTGCTTTTACTCTCACTCACAACATAAATTAATACATATGTCACGACATCACTCTTCGTGCATTAACTCTCATAATATGGCATGACATCACCCATCGTGAATTAACACTCACAATATGGCACGACATCACTCTTCCTACATTAACATCCATAAATAGCACAACATTATCCTTCGTGCATTAACACTCCCCCTTACGATATAACAAAGAACAAGTAACAACATGGAGATAGAATAACAATAACAAGCCTTAATTCAACAATGGTTCCTCAATACCAAACCCCATCTTTGAATCAATACTCAATTATCACCAAAAATCCTTAAACATGATAAGAATGGTCAATTTAATAAATAACTAGTCTAAGCATGGAGAACATGTGTTGATACCCAATTTTTCTCTAAATATTTTAATGTGCAAAATACCTTCAAAATAGCCAATATATTCATATCTGAGTATATCCAAAGGTTTCATTATTTTTTTTCTTAATTTTTAAAGATTTTTAAATCAATTTATTCCCCTATTTTATCAAGAAAAACCCAATAATAATTTTCAAAATTATCATTTTGGTTATTCATTTATTGGATCCTCATATTTTTACTAAAATATAGCTAAGATATTTTTTTTATATTTATACAAATTTATTTAGTATTTTTTAAGATAAAATTGCATAATTACAATATTAGCCATTTTTAGGTTTAAATTTGTCTCATGTTCATAAAATGGGATCATATATTTTTAAATTGTTAATTATATATTATAAATTATTTTAGTGCTTTCAATTTGTTTTAAAAAAATTATTTATTATTTTCTATAAATTAAATAAAAAAAGGGGCTATTTAAATTGTAGCCAAAATTGGCTTTCAAATTTAGCCTAAAACAACTAGACCCCAACCCAATTAAAGAACCCATCGGACCCAGGCCCAAACCCAAGCCATGTCCGACCCGCCTAACCTATTCAATCTGGACCGTTGCTCATTCAAATCAACGGTCCCTATTCCCCCTTCCTAAATTAAACCAAACAACCCCCCAACCCTCTCATTCCTCTCTCCACTGACTCTCATCTCTCTCTCTCTCTCTCTCTCTATCTTTGATTCTCTCTAGAACCTTCCCCCTTCCCCTCCGCTCCGATGAACCTCACCCACCTTCTCCGGCCATCTCCTTGCCTGAATCCATAGTTGTCTCACCGCCTATCAACCTATTATGGCTTCTACATGCTTGGTTATTGTGGTTTCGAGGTATGACCATGAGGAAGCTTGGCCCAGAATTCATTTGATTCGAGTTGTATGGCCGTCTCTGACCTTGCTCCGGCCAGCCTTGGTCATTCGAGCCTGCTCTCGACTTCTCTAGCTTAGATCAGTGACTTTTCCAAGCCTTTCTCACTACTTGGGTTCTTCTAAAACCCTAACCCTTCGAGGTTTTTTCTGATTCTTTTAGATCCGTTGTATATATGTGTTTTCTCCAAGATTTTAAACATTTTTCTTAAAGTTCTTTCAAAACTACACCTTCAGAACCTTCATTTTTTTCAATTTAGGGTTTTGTTAAGTTGTCCTTTAAAATTTCTCTGATCTTTAGCATGTGTAGACAATAAGTTTGCGGACGAGAAAATTAAAATCAAGACCGAAAATATTGCAACAATCGTAGTATTTGATTTTGAATATTTGAGTGTATAATCTCTATGAATCCTCTGATTCTTCCTTTCAATAGTAAATAAATTCAAGGGCCTTGGAGCTTGATCTTGAATCTATGTTTGTTTCCACTAATGATGATCTTGTTCTTGAGCTTGGGCTTGATTGCTTGAACTTGAACTTGATTTGGTCTTCGTTCTTGAGCTTGAACTTGACTTGTTCTTCGTTCTTGATCTTGAACTTGATTGCTTGAAGCTTGAAACTTGTGGAGGAATTTGCACCGTTTGATCCACGAGCTCTTTCTTGCTTCTTGTTATAACTTCTGGTCCCTTTTCTGAGTTATGAAAACCCATATTTATAGTTGTGGAAGAGAGGAGTTGTGATAAGAATAAATTCTTTCGACCAATCAAATTGAAGGGTGACATGACCGCATTTGATTGGTCAGAACATGTCACTTGCACACGTGGCGCGATTTCATTGGCCTTTTGGTGTGACTGGGCATGCCTTGTCATTTTGACACGTGGCATGATCCTATTGGCTCTTCCGTTTGACTTGGCGTGCCACGTCATTTGACACGTGGCACCAAATTGGGCCTCTAGGAAGATGACATCTTGGGCTTAGTAAAGTGGGCTATCACTTTAGCCCAATTGAATGGTCTAGCCCTATGGATTAAGATTTATTTATTTAATCCATATATATTGGACTTATATAATTAATTCAATTATATTAGCCAATAATATTTATTTGGATCAATATATCTTGAACTTAAAATATAATCCAAATTATTTTATGAATTTAATTTCAATAAAATTCATATGCCTACAAATGCCCCCTACTTCAAGACTTATCGGAGTATGGACTAATCGAGACCCAAAGATTGGGCTTGAAGTACGAGGAGTTGAACTTCCTCTTTCCTTGAGTTAAGAAAATAATTACCATAATATAATGGCATGTATACAGATACATAATGACCAAACATTAGTCATTATGTAGGACAAACTTATGAAAACCCCCTTTTCGTTCTTTGCATTAAAGAAAAGTTTTCATTTCATTTGACATAGCAATTTACACCCCTTCGTTACATGGCTATCCATGATCAGCATACTTAATCCCTATAACATTGACGTCTTCCTCTGAGATGGTCTTTCATTTTCCGAGTAGAATTGTTAAAATGCAGGCTCGTTATGCACAACTAGCATTCTTCGAGTTTGAGTTGGAATAGAATTATAGTGTTCCAATACATGATGGAAACTAATTGTTCTAGCCGCCTTTTCAACCAATCCGAAGGATACCTTCTCAGCACTCTCTTTGGGATCTCTATATATAGATCATGTTCTTTAACTCGTAGGTATTAATTTGCTGGGCCATTTTGACAATTCATAGAGCAAGAGCACGGTGAAGGTAAATCCTTTTTTTTTCTTTTTCATTTTCCTTTGTTTTTTTTTAGTTTTTTTTTTTAGGTCAAGCGAGATCCACGCATGAAGAAGGCGGTCTTAGTGTGTGAGGGGATGAGTACTCATTAACCGTTAGCCGTCTAAGCCAAAGATTTATTTTATCTTAGGCAAAGAACATCACACTGTTTATGCCAAAGATTTATTATCTAAAGCGAAGACCATTACACCATCTGATTTAATGACTTCATCTTGTTTAACTTCATTTTATCTAAGGCATATACCTTTACACCGTCCGGGCTAAATTTATTTTGTCTGAAGCGAAGACCATTACACCGTCTAAGCTAATGACTTTATCTTGTTTTTTTTTTAATCTAAGGCATAGACCATTACACCGTCTAAGCCAAAGATTTATTTTGTCTGAAGCGAATACCATTACACCGTCTAAGCTAATAACTTCATCTTGTTTTTTATCTAAGGCATAGACCATTACACCGTCTAAGCCAAATATTTCTTTTGTCTGAAGCAAAGACCATTACACTGTCTAAGCTAATGACTTCATCTTGTTTGAAGATTTAACTTGATTTTATATAAGGCATAGACCATTACACCGTCTGGGCCAAAGATTTTTTTTGTCTGAAGCAAAGACCATTACACCGTCTAAGCTAATGATTTCATCTTGTTTGAATATTTAACTTCATTTTATCTAAGTCATAGACCATTACACCGTCTGGGCCAAAGATTTATTTTGTCTGAAGCGAAGACCATTACACCGTCTGGGCCAAAGATTTATTTTGTCTGAAGCGAAGACCATTACACCGTCTAAGCTAATGACTTCATCTTATTATTTATTTTTTAATCAAAGGCATAGACAATTACACCGTCTAAGCCAAAGATTTTTTTTGTCTGAAGCAAAGACCATTACACCGTTTGAGCTAATGACTTCATCTTGTTTGAAGATTTAACTTCATTTTATCTAAGGCATAGACCATTACACCGTCTAAGCTAATGACTTCATCTTGTCTTTTATCTAAGGCATTGACCATTACACCGTCTAAGCCAAAGATTTCTTTTGTCCGAAGCAAAGACCATTACACTGTCTAAGCTAATGAATTCATCTTGTTTTAAGATTTAACTCCATTTTATCTAAGGCATAGACCATTACACCGTCTGGGCCAAAGATTTATTTTGTCTTAAGCGAAGACCATTACACCGTCTAAGCTAATGACTTCATTTTGTTTTTTTATCTTAGGCATAGACCATTACACCGTCTAAGCCTAAGATTTCTTTTGTTTGAAGCAAAGACCATTACACCGTCTGAGCTAATGACTTCATCTTGTTTTAAGATTTAACTTCATTTTATCTAAGGCATAGACCATTACACCGTCTAAGCCAAAGATTTCTTTAGGGCAAACCCACGAAGAGGCCAACTTAAGGTGCAAAGGGACTTATATGCACCTTAAGATTGGAAAGTTATAAAGCTTCAACTTGAAGACGACATCGACTTGAACACTTGGAAAACTTTGAAGATTTGGCAAACTTGAATACTTCAACTTTGCGACTTAGAGGGTCTAAATATTTCAACTTGAAGATCGGTGAATTTGAAGACTTCAACTTGTAGACTAACGGACTTGAAGATTTCAACTTTGAGACTTGGAGGGCCTAAATATTTCAACTTGAAGATCAACGGATTTGAAGACTTCAACTTGAAGACCGACGAACTTGAAGACTTCAACTTTGAGACTTTGAGGGCCTAAATATTCCAACATGAAGATCAACAGATTTGAAGACTTCAACTTGAAGACGGACTGACACGAAGACTTCAACTTGAAGACCGACAAACTTGAAGACTTCAATGCAAATACTTGACATCCTCCTAAAATCGGCCCATCGAAGATATCAATTTACCATGGAGGGTTGCCCC
>MU732600.1:662-16977 GCA_026770625.1 Nicotiana glauca
AAGATATTTGCTGCGCAATCTTCAATACATATCTTCCTCACGTGCCTTTCATGTGCAAAGGTTAGGACTAACTGTGTCTCCCAAGATGGACCAGGTCCTTCCCTGAGTTTATTTGTCAATCTTCAAAACTTCAACTGAACTTGGGCCAACAATACTCTTTCATTCAACCTCCATAATATGATATCTCGGAAGAGCAAGAAAAGGTTGTTAAAAATCCTGAGCAAGAGGAAATTGCTCGAAAGATGAAGAGCCTGGAACAAAACCTAAAAAACATGCAAGGTCTGAGTGGCCAAAAGAGTGTCTCATACTCTAACCTCTGTATGTTTCCCCATGTCCACTTGCTAGCTGGCTTCAAGATGCCAAAATTTGAAAAGTACAACGGGCACGGAGACCCGGTCGCTCATCTGAAATGATATTGTAACCAGTTGAGGGGTGCTGGTGGAAAAGAGGAGTTGCTAATGACCTATTTTGGGGAAAGCCTCACCAGAATCGCTTTTGAGTGGTATACGGATCAAGAAATTACTCATTGGCACGTATGGGATGATATGGCACGAGATTTTGTCCGCCAATTCCAATATAATGTGGACATCGCTCCCGACAAAAACTCCTTGTCCAATTTGAAAAAGAAAACCGCGGAAAGCTTCCACGAATATGTCGTCAAGTGGCGTGGGCGAGTTGCCAGGGTAAAGCTTCCAATGGACGAAACTGAAATGGTCATGATCTTTCTGTAGGCCCAAGAGGCTAACTACTTCCAGAACATGATGTCTGTTGTGGGAAAGTCGTTCGCTGAGGCTATCAAAATTGGGGAAATGGTTGAAAATGGTTAAAAATGGGTCGAATCTTGAGTCATGCTACTTTAAAGGCCACATCACAGTCTGCTCAGAATGGTTCAGAGGGTTTTGATGAACAGAACTGAGAGTGAAGAGGGAGCCATGATTGTTTCAAGCTCGAGGGGGGCCCGCAGGTCATTCAACCAATCATATGTGCCTCCTATCATCCCACTACACTATTATCCCCTTCAAGATGCTGCTTATGCCGTGGCACCGCCTCCCTATGCGGTGATGAACGTGCAACCTTACCCGCGGCCATAACATTATCCACAAAATCGAGCTCCACCTCCCAGAAATGCCCATCCTTACCAAGCTCCATATAATCCCCAACCAAATGCTCCCCAGTACAATCCTCGCCCAAGAGAACCTTTCAGAAAGAATCAGTTCACCCCTATAAGTGAATCGTATTCAAGCTTGTTCCAAAAGCTAATCAGACTAAATCTATTGCAGCAGTGGCCCCAAACCGGCCAAACCCCAAGTCCCCCTTACACAGAGCTGATGCTAGATGTGAATACCACTCTGGAGTAGTAGGACATAGTACGGAGGACTGTTGGACCCTCAAAAAAGCTGTTGAAGATTTGACTGAAGCTGAAAGAATTGTTTTTCGGGATGAAGAAGCTTCTAATGTGATCAACAATGTGTTGCCTGCCCCCAACATCAAGCCAATATTCGGAATGATTTATGAAGATGAGGAATTTGATCCAGCACTGAAGGCCATTGCCGAGACAGAAGAAAGGCCAAAAAATGGTGGCCAAGCCTGAAATCGGTAGCCAGTCTTGCTATCCTTTCTGCATCTGGATTATCTCAGGGTGTGATCCGAATGTTTTACTCTATTGTCTTACTTTCCGATATAAACCTTTCTCTCTTCAAAACTTGTCCAGGAATGTCTCTTTTCTTAATCTTGTCATTTTTCTTATTCTATTTTCAGTTCTGTTAAATGCAGATTTCAATAACATGACATGCTTGCGAACTTCATGCCTAGATTCAAACACGTTGTATAACTGCGAAATAATGAACCAAGAACCGGAATACGATGAAGAAGAGGCTTTTAGGGAAATAAATAGAGAATTGAAACAATTTGAGAATACACATAAGCCGATCTTAAATGATACTGAACCAGTCAATTTGGGTAGTGCTGAAGAAGTCAGGGAAACTAATATAAGCATTCACACAGCTGAGAAAACTCGGGACGCATTAATCCAACTCTTGTTTGAATTCAAAGATGTGTTTGCTTGGTCATATGATGACATGACAGGACTGAGTATCGATTTGGTGGTTCACAAGTTGCCAACTTACCCCGATTATCCCCCTGTCCAGCAAAAGCAAAGAAAATTTAAAACTGATATCAGTGACAAGATTAAAGAAGAAGTCACAAAACAGTTAAAAGCAAGGGTGATCCGGGTGGTTTGATACACCACATGGTTAGCCAATGTAGTTCCAGTTCCAAAAAAGGACGAGAAAACTCAAGTGTATGTGGATTACAGAGATTTGAACAAAGCTAGTCCTAAGGATAATTTCCCTTTACCGAACATCCACATCCTTGTTGATAACTGTGCCAAACATAAGATACAGTCCTTCATAGATTGTTATGTAGGATATCACCAGGTGTTGATGGATGAAGAGGATGCGGAAAAGACAGCTTTCACCAAACCCTGGAGCACCTACTATTACAAGGTCATGCCTTTTGGTTTGAAAAATGTCGGGGAAACCTACATCAGGGCCATGACTGCCATTTTTCATGATATGATTCACCAAGAGATAGAGGTGTATGTGGATGATGTGATCATCAAATCCAAGACCCAGGATGACCATGTTCGGGACTTGAGAAAATTCTTTGAGCGGCTACGCAAATATGATTTGAAGCTAAACCCAGCCAAGTGTGCATTTGGGGTACTGTTTGACAAACTCTTGGGATTCATAGTCAGTTGGAGGGGCATCGAGTTAGACCCAACCAAGATAAAGTCTATTCGGGATTTGCCTCCCCCGAGAACCAAAAAGGATGTGATGAGCTTATTAGGCAGATTGAACTACATCAGCCACTTCATTGCTCAGTTGACATCCACGTGCGAACCCATATTCAAGTTGTTGAAGAAAGATACGGCGATCAAATGGACAGACAAGTGACAAGAAGCTTGTGATAAAGTCAAAGAATATCTGTCGAACCCGCCAGTCCTGGTCCCACCTGAGCCAAGGAGACTTCTGTTCTTATATCTAACGGTCTTGGAAAATTCTTTTGGTTGTGTCCTCGGGCAACATGATGTAACCGGGAAAAGAGAACAGACGATCTATTATTTGAGTAAAAAGTTCACCAGTTATGAAGCTAAATATACCTTGTTGGAAAGGACTTGCTGCGCTCTGACTTGGGTTGCTCAGAAGCTGAGGCATTACTTGTTTGCCTACACCACCTATCTCATTACCAGGTTGGACCCTTTAAAGTACATATTCCAGAAGGCAATGCCTATGGAAAGGTTAGAAAAATGGCAGATCCTGCTCACTGAATTGATATAGTCTACGTCACCCGCACGGTAATGAAAGCCCAGGCTTTAGCAGATCACCTGGCTGAAAACTCCGTTGATGATGAATACCAACCTTTGAGCTCCCACTTACCGGATGAAGAGGTAAATTCAGTCGAGGCAATATCCGAAGATACTAATGCTTGGAAAATGTTCTTTGATGGAGCGGTAAACGCAAAAGATGTTGGAATTGGGGCAATCTTGATTTCACCCATGGGTCAGCATTATCCAGCCACAACCCAGCTTCGGTTTTTCAGCACAAACAACACCACTGAGTATGAAGCCTGCATTATGGGTATGAACATGGCAATCGACCAAGATGTCAGAGAATTATTGATCATGGGAGATTCGGATCTGATTATCCGACAAGCCCAAGGAGAATGGGAAACTCGAGATATCAAACTTATTCCCTACATGCAACATGTGGAGGATCTTAGCAAGCGATTCAAGTCAATAGAGTTCAAGTACATCCCTCGTTGTCACAATGAACTAGCTGATGCACTTGCTACTTTAGCCTCGATGCTGCCATACCCAGGAAATGCCCACATTGATCCCTTGGAAATCCAAATCCAGGAGAGACACGATTACTGTAATACAGTTGAGGTAGAACTAAATGTTTAGCCATGGTATCATGATATCAAAAGATTTCTGAAAACTAAAGAATACCCCGAGCAAGCCAGTGGAGACCAAAAGAGAACCATTAGATGGCACGCAAGTGGTTTCTTCTTGAGCGGTGATGTCTTGTACAAAAGGACTCCGAACTCAACTTGTTAAGATGTGTTGACGCTGAGGAGGCCGGAAGAATCATGTACAAAGTGCACCCAGGAGTGTGCGGACACCACATGAACGGGTATGTTTTGGCAAAGAAAATCCTTCGAGCGGGTTATTACTGGATGACTATGGAAAAAAACTGCTTCAGTTTTGTCCGGAAGTGTCATCAATGTCAGGTGCACGGGGATTTAATTCATGCACCACCTACAGAACTGCATCCTATGTCATCACCTTGGCCATTTGTCGCCTCGGGCATGAACGTCATTAGGACGATCGAGCCAAAAGCTTCAAATGGACATAGATTCAAATTGGTCTCTATCGACTACTTCACAAAGTAGGTCGAAGTAGTTACTCTCAAATCTATCACCAAGAAAGATGTAGTAGACTTCGTGCATTCTAACCTCATCTGCCATTTTGGTATTCCTGCAACTATCATTACGGATAATGCTGCAAATTTGAATAGTCATTTGATGGGGGAGATATGCGAACAATTCAAGATAACGCATCGGAACTCCACTCCTTATCGTCCCAAAGCTAATGGTGCTGTCGAAGCAGCGAACAAGAACATAAAAAAGATTTTGAGAAAGATGATTCAAAGTTCCAGGCAGTGGCATGAAAAGTTGCCTTTTGCATTGTTAGGGTATTGCACTATGGTGCGCATATCGGTTGGAGCAACCCCGTACCTATTGGTTTATGGCACTGAAGCCGTAATACCCGTGGAAGTAGAAATCCCTTCTCTCAGAATCATCGTTGAAGCTAATATTAAAGATAGTGAGTGGGTCGAAACCTGTCTGGAACAGTTGACCCTGATAGATGAAAAGCGAATGGCCGCAGTATGCCACGGGCAGTTGTATCAACAAAGAATGGTCCGTGCCTACAAAAAGAAAGTGCTGCCTAGAAAATTGTAAGTGGGACAACTCGTTTTGAGGCGTATTCTCCCCCATCATCAGGAAGCAAAAGGAAAATTTGCTCCTAACTGGAAAGATCCATACATTATCCGAAAGTTGTTGCCAAAATGGGCATTGTATCTGGGAGACATTGAAGGGAATGACCCTGAAACAGCTGTGAATGCGGATGCAGTCAAAAGGTATTACGTCTAATCCTTCTGCAGCAATAGCATTGTCTGATTGGGATAACGAAGGCTTTTATTCTCTCTACCCTAAACACTCCAATCGTTTGCAAACCCTTTGAGCCGGTTACTTTTCTTTCATTACCTTCTTTGGAACTTGAAGATGTTTGTAATTAAAAAAAATGAAAAAATGAAAAAAAAAGAAAAGAAATCAAAAACAAAAAAAAAAAAGAAATCAAAGACAAAAAGGAAAAACAAAAACAAAATGTTTTTCCTGAACTACGTTCAACTTGATTCCGAAAGGATACGTAGGCAACCTCTCTCTGGGGTTCAGTCACACCAAAATAAAAATCCAAATTCCCCTAAAAATGAAACTGGGGCAGATGTTATAATGGCCGGCAATGATCCTGCCTGAATGGTTCCTAAGTCGTAATTCAATCCAAATTCTTTTTATCCCAAACCTTGTTCAAGTCCTTCTGATCAATCGGCAAAGAAGTTCAAAATGGGAGGATAAAGTTATTTGGATCTGATACAACAAAGTGAGAGAAAATGAGAGAGTCTTATTGGTAAAAACCCGCATGGGCACTGTAAGGCAATGGTAAGTAGAGAAAAATCAAAATGAGAGAGTCTTGTTAGTGAAAACCCATACGGGCACTATAAGGCGATGGTGAGAAGAGAAATGAGAGAGGTCAGCTAGTGAAAACCTGCAAAGGGCCCCATTGATCGAAAAGAAGATCCTCACAGCCATCGACATCGACATCGACAAAGTCCTGGCAAGGTTTCTCGAATTGTGAAGTAGAAGTTGTGATGAATTTCTGAAAGTCGGATGGTTAAAATGGATCAGGCATCCAGCCCAAAAGGTGTGTCATGTTCATTGAAGTCCGCATGTACTCCAGATAAGTCATTCTTTCCTTTCCCCGAGAGGGACACTTCTTGTTTTTAACTCATTCTCCATTCTATTGTTTATTTTCTTTGAATCCCTTTCGGTATGACTCTATACCAGAACTGAGACAAAGAAGGGGTGGTAACACTGATTTACAGGGTTCTCATTTGACGCGAGCTAATGTGCAAAAGGGCACCTGACCTCGTCAGGAGCATAAGTCGACCTCGACTGGCCTTGGCGGCTGATGTTTTGAAATTGAAAAACTCCTGAAAAGAAAGGAAATCAAAGTCAAATGCCCACAAAGGCAAAATGAAGTTAAAAAGGTTGAGTCCCATGTGGCTAACCATCTTGACGAAGATTTGAAAAGCCAAGGGATCCCGATGCTTTGACATCAAAGTTATTGAAAATGAAAAGAAATCCAAAGTCAAAAGCCCGTAGAGGAAGAATAAAGTGAAAGGACCAAAGGCGCATACGGGCAAGCCGTCATGATAAATTTTTGAAAAGTTGAATCCCTCGGTTTAGGAAAGAGATAAATATTCAGAAAAGCCAGCAAGCAGTAAGGGGTTCTCACCAAAAGAGTTGGGCCGAGATCAAGTGATCGAAACAATCAAGGCCACAAAATCAATCATCGTTTCAAACTAACAATTGTTCTTTGTTTGAAAATAGGAAACTGGTGCAATTCAAAGCAACCTTTCAAGAAGCAGGTGCAACCAAAAGAAACTGCACAAGTGCTAGAAACAGCTCTGCAACAATAATCAATCCAAAACGGAAGTCTCCTTCAAATTTTTTCCTGCATTTTTACTCATTTTCTTAAACTTAAAAAAATGAAATGAAGAATGACGAAAAAAAAGAGGAAAAAAAATTCAAAATCATTGTAGCATAGGGCCTCCAATCTCTAGCTACATCCTTTCCAACATAGGGCTCCATTCCCTAGTTATCCCCCGCATAACCCGAGGACCTTTTTCCTTTTTCTCCCGGCATAACCCGTGGAACTCCCTGGCATAACCCAAGGACCTTTTTTCTTTTCTCCCGGCATAACCCGTGGACCTCCCAGGCATAACCCAGGGACCTTTTTTCTTCTCTTCCCGGCATAACCCGAGGATCTTTTTCCTTTTCTCCCTGGCATAACCCAGAGACCCTTTTTCTTTTATCCCGGCATAACCCGTGGATCTCCCTGGTATAACCCAAGGACCTTTTTTCTTTTATCCGGCATAACCCATGGATCTCCCTGGCATAACCCAAGGACTTTTTCCTTTTATCCCGGCATAACCCGTGGACCTCCCTAGCATAACCCAAGGACCCTTTTTGTTTTATCCCGGCATAACCCGTGGACCTCCCTGGCATAACCCAAGGACCCTTTTTATTTTATCCCGGTATAACCCGTGGACCTCCCTAGCATAACCCAAGGACCTTTTTTTTCTTTTCTCCTGGCATGATTCGTGGACCTCCCTAGCATAACCTAAGGACCCTTTTTCTTTTCTCTTGGCATAACCCATGAACCTCCCTGACATAACCCAAGGATCTTTTTTTTCTTTTCTCCCTGCATAACCCGTGGACCTCCCTGGCATAACCCAATGACCTTTCTCTTTTATCCCGGCATAACCCGTGGACCTCCCTGACATAATCCAAGGACTTTTTTCTTTTCTCCCGGCATAACCCGTAGACCTCCTTGGCATAACCCGAGGACTTTTTTCCTTTTATCCCCGGCATAACCCGAGGATCTTTTTCCTTTTCTCCCGGCATAGCCTGTGGACCTCCCTGGCATAACCCATGGTCCTTTTTTCTTTTTTCCAGCATAACCCGAGGACCCTTTTTTCTTTTCCGGCATAACCTGGTCAGCTTTCCAGCATAACCTGGCAATCCTTCCAATTTAGGGTTTCACTCCCTATTCCCAAGGATACACAATACTGATTTTATTGCTTTCAATAAAGAAATAGCTTAGATTTGCGTTACGAATAACTCACGAATTTTTCCTAGTGAAAATTGGGGCAGAAAAGTTTTGTTCGTTTGCTTGTTTTGGTGTCTGAGCAGGTTTGACCTCGAGGCACAGGATTTGAGATGACCAAAAAAAATGAGTCTTAGTCCAAAATAAAGAAAAGAAGAAAAGGAACAAAAAGAAGTGAACTCAAAGTATTGAAGTTGAGAAGGATGCAGACTTCTCGAAATTAATTGAAGTCATAAGCTTCGCATGTCCCGCCTTGATCCAAAAGCTGAAGAATGAACCAGCGGTTGTAGCTAATGAGCATCAAGATTCATAGCGGAGTCCATAGTAAGAACCAGCTAAGACTCAAGATCAAGCTTCAAGAGATTTATAGATAGAAATCTTGTAACTCGTAGTTGATAGGCTTAACTAGTTTAGCTTTTTATTTCCCATTTTTGGTGTAATAAGGAGTTCAGCAAGCAGTAGCAGCAGCAGCAACAATGAATCACAGCTTCCTGGTAGTCCTAGCTACCAAAACTTTCAGAACTACACCGACCTGATTTCTTTATAGTCAAGGATATGTAGACAACCTCTGAAGCAATGTTCGGTCAAACTTTTTCAAAATGCTTCAAAGTGGAGTTTCAAAAGGGCAAAAATTGCTCGTAATTGCTCATTTTATCCTTGCCCGAAAACTCTTCATATTTTCGAGCAAAGAGGAGCAGCTGTGAGCACCTAATTTTTGCCATACATGAAAATAACTCCTAAAAAATAGACCAAAAATTTTTAATTGATCTTTAGGAGTTTTTCTTTATTTAGTTGCATTTTATGCATTTTTAATATTTTAAAATTATAGAAAAATGATAAAAAAATATCACGTTTTAATTTCATGTCATCTTAGGTTTAATTTGCATTTAGGAATTTAATTTCATAATTTAGTTGCATTCATTAAACAAAAATCACAAAAATTACTACAATAGTCATGTCCACATTTTAGCTTTTAGTTTTAAAATAACTAGTGTTAAATTAGTAAAATAAGTAAGATTAACTTTATAAAATAATTTAAGGTAGAGCCTAATTTAGGATTTTATTTATCTTGTCTAAATTTAATTCAACTAGATTTTTCAAAATTAAAGAAAGAAAAAGAAAACAAAAGGAAAAGGAAATTGGAAAAAGGCTGGTTTAAATTTGATTGGGCCAAAACTAATGCTGAGCCCAAATCCCACGCCAAGTCAACCCCATGACCTAACCTAACCGTCCCAATCCCTTCTTTAAAGACCCCATTTCCTTAACCCTAGAAAGGAGGAAGATCAGATAAGGAGGGAGCCCTTCATTTTAGAAAAAAAAAAAGGAGAGCGTCGTTTTCGATGAGCTAAAAACAGACCCCTCTTCTCCTTTCATCATCTTCATTTTCTCAAAACCACCCACAGATGAAGACCTCCATACACAAATCTGAAGATGAAATTTCAAAATAAAAACAAAAGAAAAAAAGAGCTACATTTCTTCCTCTAGATTTCGGTTCAAAATGAGTTTGATTAAATCGAGTTCGCTACTGTTGTTGCTTGCTATTCGAGTTCCATTAATTGGTTGTTGAGTTTCGTGGTTCCTGTTCGTATTTCATTGGTCTTTCTTGGATTGACGATTTTTACGTCAGTTGCTTGTAATTTCTTCATACCGATTCAATCAAAATCTCAATTTTCAGGTTCATTGCTGAATTCCTTTACTCTATTTTTGGGTGTTAGTTTAAATTTGATAAGAGCCATGGTTAAATAGGTTGAAAAGTGTCTGGGGTTTAGCTTAGAGAAAATTATGTGTTTTGCCTAATTATGGTGTATTTTCTGCCTCTATGTTATACCGAAAATATGTATTATTCTGCTACTTTCCACTGGATAGAATGTTGAAAGGATACTGAAATGTGTTTTCTTGAATTGCAAGTTCTGTGTAGAATATTTGTATATCTCTCACGAAATAAGTATATTCTAAGTAGTTATTTTCATCCCATTCTATGCCTATTCCCTGTTCGATTTTATTCTAGAAGGAATACATCAATTGTTTTCTGCTCTTTCACACATTTTGCTATATCATGTGTTCAATTGTTCTAAATGATGTGCGAATTCAGATTTGAGCAATGTACATCTTAATATAAAAAGCTGGTAGTATTTATCAACATTGGATTTGGGATGGATATTTATTTGGAGAAGCCGATTGGTCAGTATTTAATTACTTAGTCACTCAATATATGCGTGAAGATTTTCTTGAATGAATATATTGACCCCTAGGAATATTTTGCATAGTTGAGATGTTTGTCATTGACACATGATACAATCTAAAAATTGTTCCTCTAGCTCTGACCATGTGCTTTTGTTTTTCATTCATGATTTCATTTTGCTTAAGTTTGAATCTGACCATGCAGCAGTAGTGCATCATTGTTTGTGACAAACAAAATAAATGGATTGTCTCTAGATCAATGTACTGTGTGGGTGCTTAAATCCATAATGGTACAAACAATATATAAATTTAGTTAGTGTTAGACTCTCGTTATATTAATGAACTGTTCTAAGCAAGTTTTGGGTTTCAATGACGACACACCTACAATTTATGAGTTGGACTCAAATCATCCACATGAACTGCACGAGTTGTGGGACCTCTAATCTCAAACAATTTGAGTAAAATTAGTCAAACTTTTGAATAATCGTAGTTTGCTGTAGGCTCGATTTAGACTAGTATTGTGATTATTTATTTCGCGTAACATAATTGCAAATTTAATTCTAAAAAAAATAACTCGACGGATGCGTTCGCGCAACTTCAACCAAACTTTTCTTAAATAAATCAACAAAAAGCATTATTAATTGTGGATACGTTCGCGTGACATGATTTTGACGTGCCAAAGGAAATGAGTATATGTACGCGTCACTTAATTTTTTAATTACGAATAATTCAAGTGATTTAAAAGTGGTAAAAGATAAATGCACATAGGTCCTAAAAATGATTAGTTAAATAATTTAAGCCAAGTAATAATCACTAAGCGACCGTGCTAGAACCACGGAACCCGGGAATGCCTAACACCTTCTCCCGAGTTAACAGAATTCCTTATCTAGAATTTTTGGTTCGCAGACTTCAAAAAGGAAAGTCGAAGTTTCCTCCATTTGGGATTTAAAATAAATCAGTGACTTGGGACACCAATTAAAATATTACAAGTGGCGACTCTAGAATTGAATAAATAATCCACTTCGAATAATGTCACTTTAATTGGAAAAACTCCCTTATACCGCCTTCGGGTGGTGTAAAAAAGGAGGTGTGACACTCATCATAATCTCCCCCTTGTCAGGAATGTGTTGGTTATGCTAGAGGCCGCACAGGTAAATATATACCTAAACTTACTCGTTATAAATTCACTTGTGTTGTGGATACTCACTTTTATGTTATTATTTGATTGTTCATCTGGATGGCATACAACGACGAGTTGATAGCTAGCCTGCCAGATTATTGCTCTATCGGTTGATGTGCCTTGATGTTGTCGAGCATCATGCCACAGAGCGGGTACTTTTCCAGTTTGACCGTCCACAGACTATACTGAGGGAGCCTGCATGAGAGGCTACACATTATCAGCGGGATGATCGTACGAGGGTGGACGACGCATTTATAGCATGGCTAGAGGCGCAGGTCCATACTTGGGAGCAGCGAGAGAAACTGATTCCTCCACCACCTTCATAGTTCCAGGCGGCGACTATTGAGATGTATACATCATGGTACCGTCGTCATACCCGACTGATGATCGGGAACCCCGTTCATCAAGCTGGCAGTCGGTTTAGACCATACGCCGGGAGGCACGAGGCACTGGTATGTATTTGTTAGAACCCATACTTATAATTGTGATATAGCGTTATGTAATTAATATTTTAAATGTTGTGCATGCTATTGGTCATCATTAACTCTATCGGTTGGGATAGGAGATGCAGCAGCATGCCGACAATCCTGCAGTCGTTGAGTATGGCCGGCAGGTGGTAGAGCTGGCTTTCTTGACACTGCAGCGAGCCATAAAGGATCATAGATTAGATCACGCGGCTGAGTATGTGGCGCCAGAGCTGCACTATACGGGTAGGTGTATCCTACGATGAAGGGGTCAAGCACGAGGCAGGGGTGCCCCACAGTGTCGTGGGGGAAGGCGAGGAGGTGGTCCCCAGTAAGGGGGTGTTGAGGCACCCGTTGACCCACCTATTAAGGCACATGATGAGGATCTTGGAGATGATCAGCCGGGTTATTTCCCTCAGCTAGACGAGCCTTCCAGTAGCATGCCGTCATACAACTTTTAGCTGGATCTGCCAGCATCGCAGGTCACCCCGTCAGATCCATTGTTGATCACGGGTATATTCGACGGAGATGTATAGTAGTTCTTTTCAGGCGCAACTATTGCAGTTGAGGATCGGCCGACCCGAGACGTGGATGGTATGCGCAGGTTGAGTTTTGGCTCAATTCCGACGGTAAATGCGGATCTATCAAAGGCGTAGGTATGTTTGTATTACTGTTAAATTTTAATTTGTTTTCTTCCTTAACGATTTGCCATAAATTAATTTTTAATTTTCTTATTAAGGCTTCATCCCAGCCCATCACGGAGCCCACTATATGCGATGATGAGGACACCACGGATGCTTATACTCAAGAGCCCGACGAGACCATGGTGAGAAAATATTTTTGACTTAACACATACATTACTAATATACATATTCAAATGCTAAGCTTAGTAATTATTTTGTAGGTTGCTGGCGGACCGACGACCCCTTCTACCGATCCTGCCAGCTGTACTGATGATCATGCTACTGCGCATCCTCACATAAAGAGGCGACGTGATAAGGATGATCCTGATAGTATACCCGGATGACAGGGGATGCGCCTCAGGCCAGCGACTGCATTGAAGCACACAGGCTGTGGGACTCGTTGATTTTCTTTTTTGTATTTTGTGCAAATACTACATTATGTAAATAATGGCAAGAATTTTATTTTAACAACAATTTTATTTTAACACAATTTGAACAATAATTTTATTTTAACAATATAACACAAACACAAAAATAGCAAACCTAACATAACATAAATTCAGTACAACTAGTGAAAACACATGACAAGGGAAACGTAAAGTTACACTACTACGCTCAACACATATATGTCATTGTTTAGTCACGACCACCTAGTATTCTCTGCTCCAACCACTTGAGTTGGTCTTCCAGCTTATTTTTTTCTTCTTCCACCTCCTTGAGCTTCGCCTTCAACTCCGCAACTTCTTGTTTGGATTGTCGCTCTCTTTCCCACTGCTTCAAACACAAACTATGAAGAGAATTCAACTGGTCTTTGTAGTATTCCTGCTGACAAGGTTCATCAATCCATACTTCAAAATTGCAAACAGGTTCGTCGGGTTGCCTATAAAACTTGTTCATACACGCCCAGTAGCGGCGTCCAGCTTTTTCCCAACAATCGTGCATTATGCATCTTTTGCCACACTCGCACTTTGGGACATAAAGGGGTTGTTGAGATTTGTTAAAGCGTAAAGAGAAACCTTGTTTTTATGGAAATATTTACTATTGGTTATTGTTAAGAACAAAAAATAACTAGAATGCACCCGTTATTTATAGGCAAGATTTCACACAAAATGTAGTATTATACCGCGCTATACATATTAAATTTTTTTGAAACAAAACAGCTTTTGCGCAGTCTGTTCAGCTGTACAGTCGACAAGACAATAAAATAAAACATAGTATTGTATCGCGCTATACATATTAAATTTTTCTGAAACGAAATAGCTTTTGTGCAACCGGTTCAGCTTATAGGCCGACAAGACAATACACAAAATATAGTATTGTACCGCACTATACATATTAAATTTTTTTGAGACAAAACAACTTTCTCAAATCTTCTCATTGGTATTGGCATAAATTGAACACCCTTGTCTATCAATACCGACGCAGATCTATGCCTTTCAACAAATCTCTCCGCAATCTGTTTGAATATCATCTGGACCATGGCAGTGACATGCATTCCACGTGCAGACTTCAATAAACCATTGAATGACTCTGACACATTTGTAGTCAGGGCTCCCCACCGTCTGCCACCATCAGCATGCAATGTCCACATCTGAAGCTCATGTCCCATCAGCCAAGTATAGGCTCGTGGATCTAACTGCCGGATCGCTTCCATGCGCCTCGTGAATTTGCACTACTAAGTTGCAGCCATCCACATTAAATCATGCAAGGCCTTATTATGATATTTCTTCTGGAAATTGGCCTTCAAGTGCCTTAGTGGTATGCATAGGGTTCCTGCCATTCAAGAAAATATCGTACAGAACTTAAAATACCACCATGCCGATCAGATATTAGACAAATAACTGAACGCTGTTTGACAACGTGCTGCTTCAAGTGGTTCAAAAAAAAACTTCCACGTATCTTTGCTTTCATTGGCACAAATGGCAAAAGTTAGTGAAAATATTTGTCCATTTCCATCTACTGCAATTGCAATCAAAAGCTTAATATCATACTTTTCATAGACATGAGTACCTTCTATGGAAATTATAGGACAGCAATACACAAAACCATCAATTGCTGGTTTAAATGACCAGAACACATAGTTGAAATTATATTCGGGTCTGTCTGGACTCCTCTCACGCCTCCATTCAACAACAGTCCCGGGGTTAAAGTGTTGCAGTGCGGCCATGTACCTGGGTAGAGATGAAAATGACCTATCCCAATCAGCATAAATAATTTTAAAGGCACGTTTGCGCCCGAGATATGCCTTTCTTTTGGTTATAGTACACCCATACTCCTGGTGGATGGTTGTAATACACTCTTTAATCTTGAACCTAATGGACACTTCCAAGTATTGAATCAAGACAAGAGAAATCAAGTTTACATCCAGGTTGAAGTGATTCTCATTGAATGTGTCAATTTCACATTTGTGGGTGCTAATATATTTACTCACTTTCCACAACCCTGATTTCTTCTTGCTGGCACGCAACATCCAGTGACAACCTATAAAGTCTCTACGACATACAACCTTGTATACCTCCGCAATTGACTCCCTTACCGTTACCTCACGACACTCTCTTACACTATAGATTTTCACAACCCTGATTAGGCGAGCTTTATCGGGGAAATACATGCCCTTTGCCAACACCGCTGGTCTAGACTCATCCCACATTGCTGACTGAAATTCGTCAGCAACCCTTGTAAGGGCATCCACGTCCGGCATACTTGGCAAGTTATCAAGGTAGGGAATATTCCGCTCATAAAACGGCACGTGGGACTCGTACACTCTTGGTCTAACGGGAGGTGGAGGAGCATGCTCTCTCGTCAGCTCAGGTTCGACATTCACTTCCTTCTCATCATCACCCTCATCAGGGAATGGTGTGTCATCTCCAAACTCATCGGCATTGTTGTCATAATCACTATCATCTTCCTGACTCTGCGCATCTGCCAAATCACGAGTCAATACGTCGTCTGTGGGCAACTGTGTAAGGTTAGGAACATCAAGTTGCTCGTTTTTACTGCACAAAAAGAACAAAATGATAATCTACTCAACTAGATAAATACTTTACATATAGCTATATCACTTTACTTACAAGTTGTACTGTGTTAACGTTCCATGATGGATATTTTCTTGTTGGTGATGACTCTCGGATGGACCACCGTGGTGCAACACGCCAGAGCTACGCATATTCCAACTAGGAGCAGGGTCATAACTTGTAAAATTCATATCCGGACGGTACCCCCATGAAAAATATGAGTTTTAATACAAATACAATTCAAACATAAAATAAACATCGCTAAAACGAGAAAATTGAAGTTTACCAGTCGTATTGTGGATTATATAAAGTCGAAAAGTTATTTCCTCGCTGCTCATTCACTGGTGGTGACAAGTTTAAATCAAGGCAAACTCTTTCATTAGGAATCTGTCCGACAAAAACTGCTCCAGAATAACTACCCGATGATTGGGGGTTATCCCTACTATGCACACCCTCATTATTGGGAAGTCTCAACCTTCACATACACTTCCAATAATTTTATTACAATAAATTCCCTGTATTCATCTGGAGTCCGCAAAAAATCTCTAAGAGTTTCATCATCTTCGATGTTAAACTCAGAATAATAAGCAAACCCCTGCGGAGTCACATAATACGGAAATCTACCGGCTACTTTAAGGTTCACCGAATGTTTTCTCACACTCATTTTTTTATGTAACAACGATACCAATTTATCGTACTCCATTGTAAGCGGCAATTTAACATGACATTATGGAGGTGAACTATACCTCACAGAGTTATTCTCCATTACAACCTCACCTCCC